>CH003245.1:529549-543825 GCA_000149265.1 Ciona savignyi
TTTCACCCAGAGCTTACCCATTACCAAGTCACCCCAAGGCCTCACCCATTTACCACATTTAATCCCAACACCTCACCCATTTACCACATTTAACCCCAACACCTCACCCATTTACCAAATTTAACCCCAACACCTCACCCATTTACCAAATTTAACCCCAACACCTTACCCAGTTACCAAATTTAACCCCAACACCTCACCCATTTACCACATTTAACCCCAACACCTCACCCATTTACCAAATTTAACCCCAACACCTTACCCATTTACCACATTTAATCCCAACACCTCACCCATTTACCACATTTAACCCCAACACCACACCCATTTACCGAATTTAACCCCAACACCTCACCCAGTTACCACATTTAACCCCAACACCTTACCCGTTTACTAAATTTAACTCCAACACCTCACCCAGTTACCAAATTTAACCCCAACACCTCACCCAGTTACCACATTTAACCCCAACACCTTACCCTTTTACCAAATTTAACCCCATCACCTCACCCAGTTACCAAATTTAACCTCAACACCTCAACCAGTTACCAAATTTAAGCTCAACACCTCACCCAGTTACCACATTTAACCCCAACACCTTACCCAGTTACCAAATTTAACCCCAAATTTTCTAACAGGCAGCAGAGAAGTTTGAAGAGGAAGCTGGTGTTTCTTCAGGAACCGACCTCACTGCTCTCGACGCTCGAATACAAGTCCGAGATGCGATATTAGCCGGATCCATTGAACTTGCAGTTTCTATGATCAACGAATTACATCCAGAGTTGCTTGATAACAACAGAATCCTCTTGTTTTACTTGCAGGTATGCATTACTTTGCGCATATAGTTTTTTACCATATGTGATACTTGTATTTTTCATGTTAATTTCTCATATATTTGTTTGTCAAGCTGGATATTTTACCATATGTAATACTTGTTTTTTTACCATATGTAATACTTGTATTTTTACCATATGTAATACTTGTATTTTTCATGTTAATTTCTTATATATTTGTTTGCCAAGCTTGGACAAGGAATTTGGAAACATTTGTCTGGATATTACATTTCCACAATCATATATTTACAGTTGTTTGTGCTGATTAAGTTAGTCGGGTATATCCTTTTAAAAGCTAATCGGTTATATGCTTTAGCAAGGCACGTTACAGAAAATTACTGTTCCCAATATATTAAATAGTGGTTTGATGAATTATGGATTAATTGGTTGGTGGAATATGGATTAATGAGTCAGTGGAATGTGGATTAATTGGTGAGTAGAATATGGATTAATGGGTCAGTGGAATATGGATTAATGGGTCAGTGGAATATATGGATTAATGGGTCAGTAGAATATGGATTAATGGGTCAGTCGAATATGGTTTAATGGGTCAGTAGAATATGGATTAATGGGTCAGTGGAATATGGATTAATGGGTCAGTGGAATATATGGATTAATGGGGTCAGTAGAATATGGATTAATGGGGTCAGTCGAATATGGATTAATGAGTCAGTGGAATGTGGATTAATGGGTGAGTGGAAAATGAATTAATTGGTTAGTGAAATATGGATTAATAGGTCAAGTGGAATATATGGATTAATGGGTCAGTAGAATATGGATAAATGGGTCAGTAGAATATGGATAAATGGGTCAGTCGAATATGGATTAATGGGTGAGGGAATTATGGATGAATGGGCCAGTAAAATATGGATTAATGGGTCAGTCGAATATGGATTAATGGGTTAGTGGAATATGGATTAATTGGTCAGTCGAATATGGATTAATGGGTCAGTCGAATATGGATTAATGGGTCGGTGGAATATGGATTAATGGGTCGGTGGAATATGGTTTAATAGGTCAGTGGAATATGGACTAATTGGTCAGTTGAATATGGATAAATTGGTCAGTCGAATATGGATTAATGGGTCAGTGGAATATGGATTAATTGGTGAGTTGAATATGGATTATGGGTCAGTGGAATTTGGATTAATTGGTCAGTGAAATATGGTTTAATGGGTCATTGGAATATGGTTTAATGGGTCAGTGGAATATGGATTAATTGGTCAGTGAAATATGGATTAATGAGTCAATAAAAAAGGGAATAAATTAGTAAACCCCTAACACCACCAACCAACAGCTGCAACACCTGATCGAGCTAATACGACTTGAACAAACGGAGAACGCCCTCGAATTTGCACAAACCCAGCTATCAGAACGAGGAGAGGATAGTCCAGAATGTTTATCCGACATGGAACGTGCATTGGCACTTTTAGCGTTC
Source organism: Ciona savignyi (assembly GCA_000149265.1). Lineage (NCBI taxonomy): Eukaryota > Metazoa > Chordata > Ascidiacea > Phlebobranchia > Cionidae > Ciona > Ciona savignyi. The sequence goes on from CH003245.1 coordinate 531,821, forward strand.
GATAAACCCGAGGATTCGCCATTTTCCGACCTCCTCCTCCCAGCTCAACGACACAAGGTTTGAACTCAGGGATAACTTTTAATTTTGATCTATTTCTTTTAAATGAATCGTAATTATATTCTAAATGAGTCTAGTCAGGGGTTGGCAACCTTGTGTGCTTGAAGAGCCATTTTAACTGATATTTCACAAAATAAAAATATTTACGCAAAAAAAGTTAAACAACACTGTGTGAGATAAAGACGCAAGTTTTTTTTATGTTTGTTTCACTTATGCATGGGTATTAAGCTTATTATAGCGCTCGCTACAGTAAAATAATAAGAGCTACATCAGAGGATAAAAGAGCCGCAGGTTGCAGACCTCTTGTCTAATCCAAAGACCCAGTCGTGCAACAAGTGGGGTTAAGCTGGACTTATGTTTCTTATATCCTTTACCCTCTAATCCAGTGGTTCTTAAATTTTTTTAGTCGCGCCCCCCTTGAGATTTGTTATTTATGCTCACGCCTTACCTACTCAAAAATTAAATTTATGAAAAATAGAACAAGAATTTATTTGCCATTACCTTGCTTAGTGTAAAGGATGCAACTGTTTTTGGGAAACTTTTCTTTGAGGCTTTGTTGAAGACAACGAACATCGAAGATCTGCTTCGCATTTCAGTTTGTTACGACATTTTGTCTTTATACTCACAAGTGCCGAAAATCCACTTTCACATAAATATGTCACTGTCATGCTCGCGCCCCCCTTGAGAAGCTTTCACGCCCCCCAGTTTAAGAACGCCTGCTCTAATCCAACCCACCCACTCAGGTTTGGAGTCGAGTAAATGCGGCAATAATGGACCACGAGAACAATGCCACCACCCCACGCCTTGCAAGCATCGTGAAGTTGCTCATGTGGTCCCAGGAACAATTGGATAGGAAGAAGATCAAATACCCGAAAATGACGGATATTTCAAAAGGAGAGATTTAGTGGTTGCGCGCATTGTTTTGTTATCTTTCATTTATACAAGGATGAGTGTTATTAAACTTCTGATCATGTATCTTGTACAAGTAAGATGTGATTCTGATGTGTATTTCCACAAAAGTGTCTGTGCCTGTTTTCGATCCCAAAACATTTCACTGATCTGATGGTCGTCTCTTTATCGACTTTACTCATATCTTAGCAATGACATTGAAGCAATTTCCTTGATTTATTTTAAATGGAACTGCAAAAATATTATTGTTAACGTCAGTCGGGTAATCGTCGAATAACTTTCTTGTTCTTTGTTACTTCACCCAGACATATACGTTATATCTTGTCATATTGTGTATGGTGAGAAGTTCATTAAGTTTAAGCATAATCCATTAATTCACTGCGTTTGATTTTAAAGGCTGGTTTCGATTCAACCAGCTAAACAACTGACAAGAGGAAATTATCTGCGTTCCCCAATCACCCGATAAACATTAGCTTTCTCTTCGTTGTGACAATCTGCGTTTAAACTATAGAGAAAAAGAGATTATCTTACCATAACCCGTTTTGTAACGCCCCATGGTTGTCCCACAAATGAAATAGAAATAAATATCCGAATCACTAAATAATTTTTATGTTTATACAATTAAACTCTCGTTAAAACGCCTTCTCCGGTGATAAACATTTTCTTATGCGAGTGGGTATCTTTATTTTCGTTGTATTCGAATTCAAATTGACACTTGTGATAATTCAAGTTATTGTCGGAGTGAAGGTCCATCACGAGAATTTACACCTAAGTTGTTGAAGGTAAAGAAACATGCTATAACATTATTTCTGTATATATGACGGCCGACCGATTAGCCTGGTACGAAACAGGTATAGCTATAGCTAGTTGGTTGTGTCCATGGGCAAGGCATTTGGTGGAATAATGGATCTACCAAATTGAACAATTGTCTAAATCATACACCACATCTCCAATTTATCCGGTAACACGACAATGGTCGCGAGATGTACTAATGGGTTCTACCAATAAAGGCATGTCAGAATTATTCACAACACACTGCAATAGTAACGATATTACGACGGTGGGTGCGATAATCTGACGATTGCTCATGTGTTAACGCCCCTTGCGTTTTCCCAATAAGGGGAATAATCATGAATATCCTATTCTAACGTGACCGACACGCTACAATTTGGTTAACCTTCGTGTGGCCAAATGGTTAACGGGGCCGATCCATATACCGACTATAATAAAAAAACGATCCGAGTAACGATCTCATCATGGGCCTGAAACTTGGCTCGGTTAAAAAAAAAAAACTTTGGTTAACAAACTTTCCTGGCAAGCTACTAGAACCGATCTCTACAAATTCAACACTTTATTAATTACGACAACTGGACGTGGGAAATGGCGTCGGATATTTGGCTGAGACGGTTCCTGGACCTTGCATGAACCAATCCAATCTGCCAGTGCCACCAAACACAACATAGGAAACCCCACCACCAGTAGTCCAGATGAACGCGACAAGACAAGACAACTTTTCCATTATAATGAAAAACTTTGACTACAGCTGAAATGTTGTTTTATAAACCTTAAATGTAGCCATATTTATTCTCTATTGACGTTAAGGTATACATATATGCATTATACAGCTGGTCCAATTTCATTAGTTTATATAGCTCTCTGTCTGTAAAACATGATAAAAGATATGATTTGTCGAGCCACTGAGAGCTGTGCAATTGTTCCAAAGACATCACGTAACCCTCCATATATAATAGGCCTATACATATCGCGTACCTTAACGAAAAAATGATCTTGACAAGATGCTACCTCATAAAAAAAAGTTAAAATAAGTATTAAAAAGCAGTTCCAGCGGCTACTTTTAAAGTATGTGTCCTTTTAGCTATAAGCTAATTCTTGCACATTGCACACGGCTCGCAGGGTAATCAGGTAGTCCATCGATGAACCGCACCCTACCAATGCCAAAAGAACAAAAGGCAAAGAAACCGACCAGCTTGCCATCAGTTTGAATCTAAAAACGGTTCGGCATTATTTTTTGTTTTCACGATGAAAACACGAAGCAGGACCTTTGATAAAAAATGAAAAACGATGAAAAGGACAGCAAAACAAAAGTCGATAAAATACGTCCAAAATCCATTAAAGGATAGGATAGGATAGGATTTTCATGTTTATCCCCGTGAATGGGAAAACCAAGGGGGTTAACACATGAGCAATCGTCAGATAACCCCGCGCCCATCGTCGGATTACCGGAGCTATTGCAGTGGGTTGTATAGGGCATAGGCTATTATAGACAAGTTCCTTAATTTTGGTAGTAGAACCCATTAATCTGCTAGGTTCAGGCAATGTCCGTAAAGTGCCTTGCCCAAGGACACAACCGACTATCTAGCGACCAGTTCCTAACTTTTAAAAGGCGACGCACTTAACCGCTAGAGGCCAGACCGCTAGACCAACGGGCCGGACTAAACTACTGTATTCACTTTCGTTATATTTTAGACGTGGCCGCCAAACCCAAACGCTGTGTGTGATGAGATGTTACACCTTATACTAGTAGTTCGATTTTTCCCGTATATTGTAACAAACAGTTTAGTCATAGGGGGATACTACTTTAACCCTTAACACCTCCTTGATTGAGAATAGAGTGGTTAGGAACCGATGTAAGTACTACGGACCAGTATCAACTAAACTAAAATACAAGTAATGGACAATGGCGTTTAACTTTGTCTCTAAAAAGTGGTGTGTCGTCTCAAAAACAGTGGCGTGTTCATAGGTGGCGTGTCATATGCGCGCCACTTCGTGAAGTATAGTCCTTTTGACTTCTTGAATTAAATCTGTTGTCGTTTTCTGGAACACCGGCGTCAGTCAGATAAGATGTTACGTCATAGACAAAAGTACAAATTTAAGTAGGTAGATAGTTAGGAAAGGGTAGTTATGTTTATTCTTGCGATTATGAGTTATAGGGCAAAATAGTGTTATAACACCATTGATAATCGTCAGATAAACTTGAAACCTACAGTTGGGTTACCGCGCAGCTAATGTAGTGTGTTAAATATTATGGAGACTGGTGTCATTTCTACAGATTTGTTTAACACATTCCGTCATTAATTTACTAGGTCCAGACAACGTCAGCTAAAAGACTTACCATAGGACACATTCGTATATACCAAACAATTGGAAATGCAAGGGGTGTTATCACAATAGTTACCTGTGCCCACTGTCGAGTTCGGGAACCATTGTGGTGTGCTGTATATGATTGAGTTGTTCCTTAAACAGTTTTAGTGGAACCTATTCCAGGGCCGACTGGCTAGCAATCAGTTTCAATCTTACGACCTTTTGGATTACAGTATTAATCCAACAAATTGATGGTTTATTTTTAATGTGTGTTATTACTTGGTAATTAATCCATTTTATTAAGTTTGTCATCGTTATATATTTTATTTGATGTGAGATTTAAAGGATTTCCGGTAGGCCTACCTTATACTTGTAACATATTTCCGGGTTTTATATTTTTAGGTCAAAGAACTTTAGTCAGGATTGCATACTTAAAATACAGTTGATATTGCAAAGTTTTGCCGACGTATTATATTTAACTAGTGGGGTATAAATATTTCACTGATAAATAATAAATATGTTTTAAGCGAGTAAATGATTAATCGAATTTGTTGTCAGTTTAGTCCAACACTATCAGTCGATTAGTAAGTTTTATTTATCGAAACTAAGGTTATGGTTTGTAACTTAATTGTTTTTACTGAATAGCCTGTATAACACTTTGTTTCCCAATGAAATTTTATGATTTTTTAACCTTTTTGTGTTTATAATTTTCTGCTAAAATCTTACTGTCTATGTGTACGCTGTAAATATTTACACTAACACAATAGGTTACTTATTGTCACAAATAAATACAAAGAAAAGTGCAATGGAATATATTTTGATTTGAATTTTTAGTGGATAATAACTTTTTACTGACAATCAAAGGGTACACCTATATTTATGAAAGCAGGCATTACTTTTGTGTGGTAGCCTTGCATATATTACATAATCAATCAATAGGTTAACGGTACTTGATTTTATGTCAAATTAATAATGTTGTGCATAAAATGTTTACATTGTCTTAAAAATCATTGTTTTACTCTTGTCTTTTACTTTATGTAATGTATTTTTTACTTTATATAAATATGCTTATAGTTTATACAAACGTTACCGAGGCGTGTTTCGGGTTAGATTTTACTCCAAAAGAACTACACTAATTAGTATTCTTATGTCTGTTATCACGACATTGTGGTTGAAAACTACTTCAAATCCTTATCGATGCAAACTGTGTATGTGTATTTTATGTCCCATTCTGGCATGCCAAAGTTGGAAATTACTGCCAGACATACAAATATTGCAGGCTGATCTAGGTTTGGCTAAGATTATTTGCTGGTGCAAGAAAACAAACAAAAAATTAAGCGCAAGCACGCTATGCTCAGCCTTAATGTGGACATTATTGTAAACAAACAAACCAATGATAAACTAAGCTAAATATAAATCAATAAAATATTTTTTTATTGCACATGCAAAACCATAATCCACACTGCCCACACTGGGTATTTAGAGGAACTGTGAATAATATAAACAATTCAAAATAAATTGTAGATAACAGTAATAAATAAAAACATGAAATTAAATATATAATGGAAAGAACAATGAAAGGCATAAGTAGGGCTGATTATTCAGTCAGTTTTTCATGGCATGTAACTAATTAAGTTTTAAAGCTAACAGGCTCTTAAATTCTAGTAACAATAACCACCTGAGCATAATGCTTAAACTTACTTAATGAGCGCTGTGTGTTTTGTAAAGCATAAATATCATATACAGCAATTGGGGAAAAATATATTACTTTTTGGTAAGCCACCAACGTAAATTGGTAAAATGCTGTAAATATTAGGAGTTTCCAGGATTTTGTGGATTATGTAATGTCATCAAAATTATGAAACTTATAATCCTAAGCAAAAAAAACAACCTAATAAAGAGTTCATTTTGAAAAGCTTTCACAGTACCGTGTATTGGAATTTATTCAAATGGTTGTGGGATCAAAACCAATCGCTGGTGGGTTGTGTTGTCCTTGGCAATTAGTATGACGTGTTTATTAATTTTTATTGTAGCCCATGCGTTGGCTTAAACCCGTTATATTCATTTCAGGTTTTAGGCACTTTTGTCTCTGTTTAATTTAAAATGGAGAGATTTTACAATTTTTTCACAGAACGTGGGATCCAAGGTTTGAAAATTATGTTTGCATGTTTTGCACATTTACTAAACTGAATTTGTTGCATGTGTGATGTGTTACTGACATATTTGAACTTGCCGCTTGCAATTTCTTAATGTGCTTTTGCTGTGTAAAGTGCAATTAGCCGATTATCATCATGCATTTGTGATTGTATGTAACCAAACCTATGGTGTACCGGCACAATTATAATATCCGTTGAATTGTGGCTAAATGTCAACTGTTTATTTTTACTGATTATTAGCCTGAAATGGCTTCTTTTGCTTGATCTTTTGTCCTATAATGATTAAAAGTGTGAAGCTTGGTTCATCAAAATTTAATAAAAACTTTACAAATCTTAAGTAAACACAGCTGATAGTACCCATGCTGTGTTAGTCTAGTGCTATGTGGTACTTGAAATAAATGGGTTTCCAGTTGACTCAAGGAACCTTTAAGTAATAGCTAAGTTAGCTTTATAATTTAAGGCAAAATGAATTTTTAGAATACAGAAAGTTGTACCCTATGTAGAATGTAGCTTGTAAATGGTTTCAGCAGACCAGACATATAAACTTAATTAAAATTGTGAAAATGTACATCTAACTAAGTGAAACCAATCACCATACACTGTGCATGTAAAAAAAACATATTTAGTAAACATAATATCAATATTATGGCATTCTTAGAAATTTTTCCATAATTTATCAAATTGTTTTATTTAAATCCAAGTATCTTGTAGTAAACTTTACAAGATTTGAACCACCTAGATTTAAGTTTAATAGGCCCCTATGTATTGAAAAGTAGGGTCACTAATTTTCTCACCATAAGCGCAAATAAATCATACTATATAGAATAATACTTTTACAAGTTTATAAATAACAAAGCATTTAGTTAAAGCATAGCCCAGGGGTCACCGACCTGCGGCTTTGGAGTCGCATGCAGCTTTTTCATCTTTTTGATGCGGCTCTTATTAAGTATATTGCTACTGTATCTTATTAAGTTTAATATCATTGATAAGTGAAACAAACAGAAAAACACTCGCGTCTTTATTTCACACAGTGTAGTTTTCCCTTTATTTCGAAAAATTATTAGTTTTTCAGCTACCAGTGATTCAATTTTGTGGAATATCTGTTAAAAATAACTATTTATGTACTAAGGTTGCCGATCCCTGGCATAGTTAGTATGCAATGAGAGCCAGAAAAAATCAAGTTTAGAATCGATCACAGGTTAAGTTAACCGCAACCAATACTTCCAGGTAGAAGAAGGAGAGGATTTGTACTATTGATTATTCTGCCTTGTTACAAAAGTGCAGACAATGTTAACTTGGCACTTAAATCAATAAGAAAGGTTGAATTCTTTGCCGTTTGCAATTGGATATTCGTGTCGTGTTTATAATGTTGTTATTTTTATGTTGGTGGCCTGTTTTTGTAACAGTGAAACAACTGAAAGGGATTTATTTCTGTATGTGGTGGAAAAAGCAGTCAAATAAAAGTTGTTTTAAGCTGGTTGCATTACAGCTTAAATTTGATATTTTTAGTCCAGTTGAAATGTTAAAGTTAGATGAAAAGTTATTGTAGTTAAAGGCATGGTAATTGAAACTCTTGTCTTAGCTGCAGTAAATTTTGAGATATGGTACGATGGAAGAAATTGAGCTTGAGGTCATGCCCTCAAACAGTGTAGCACCTGCTTCTAATGAAGGCAAGTACAAGAATCTGCTTTAAGCTTGAACTTTTAAAAATTTACTTTTATGATTTTTTGAGTCTTATTAATTTAGCTTAATATGTGTAATTTGCATTAAGGTAAAATACTTACTTTCCTTGGTTAGCATGTTTTGTCAGTTTTATAAGTTGTGAAATAACCATGTGTGGATTAAAACTTTTTTACTAATATCTTATTTTCTCTCTAACTGTTCACGAGTGGTATATCTTTCACTAACCTTCAGTTGTTTTAACTGTATTTGTAAAATATAGTAATAACCAGTAATGCAAAAATCATATTTGTTTTCAATTTTTAGAATAGCAAGTATTTTTAAAATTCAATTTGTTTTATACAACATCATGTGAAGAATTATTTCAGAAAATATATGAAAATGATTTTTGTAGTTTATGACGTGTTATTACTTTGTGAATTGTGGTATGTTATGGTTTTATTTAGATTATTGTAATACATTTTAGAACTTTCATTCAGTATTTTTATTGGTAGCTGTGCCAATTAGGAGTTCCCTCTATCCCTGTTAGATCCTTCATTAATTATTTAACAAATGTCAGTTTCACCCTATTCTATACACCTGCTCTTTTGTGATTCTGGAAAGCTTATTTAGAATACCAATATATACCAGTATGCTTGGATAATTATCTTTGTAAATTTTAAAAATGTAATATAACATAATTCCAAAATGTCTCATTGTAAAAATAGTGTTTTGGTTGAGTATTGTTTTCTAAACAGTTTGTAAAAGATCTTGGTTTTATGAATCTTCTTACAGTCAGTATAAACTAGTTTATAATACTGGTATCATTTAGGTTGGTATAAACATTCATACATGTAATCAGTCATGCAGTCTCTCGGCTTTGCTCTCTTTCCTTTTTATTTCTCAACAGTATCAATAACGATAAATGTTTTGATGTTTATATTATTAAAACAAACTAGGCTTGGTATGTAATAAAATAACCTAGTCTTAGTATTTAATAAAACAAACTATGCTTGGGGTTTTGGTTATTATTTGTACAAGTTGTCAGTGAAGCACACATAAGTATAATGATGTAATGATGTTAACCCCATATAATTTTCACATCTGTTACAGTTATGCTGTCTAACTGTAACTAAACCCGAGTTCGTAAACCAGTTTAACAACTTTGAATAATTTGTTCCTTGAAACAAAACTGAGTCCGATCCATGATATTTATGTTTCAAATTAAAGTTAAATTACTTGATTGATGTTCGGATAAACATGAACCAGATTTGAACCTAATTAATATAATCAAGATTGTGCAGTGCATGTTTAGTTCTAGTTTTAAAAATATGCCACACTGTTAACTGGTTTGTTTATTGCAAAGAGGAAATAAAAAATAAACCCCTTTCTTAGTAAATTATGAACCCATTCAGTTGTGAATTATGAAAACCTAAACCAAATAAATTATGTAATAGCGAACCCAAACCGGTACGGATAATTATAACTACCAGTTTAAAATGAAAGATGAGACCCTGATTTTAGGATATTCATGTTTATCCATGTAAATGGAAAAACCAATGTGGTTAACACATAGGCAATTGTCAGAACACCTCGCGAGCAATGGGTAACCGTAGCTATTGCAGTGTGTGGTGTATAATTTACACATTCCTTCAATTTAGTAGAACCTTTATTCCACTTACAGGCATTGTCCATTAAGTGCCTTGCTCAAGGACCCATCCGACTAGCTAGCGACCAGTTTCAAATCTGCAACCCTTTGGCTGAAAGGCTATAAACTAAACCACCAGACTAATCTGTCGAAAGACTAGACTAATATATCGGAATAAAATAAAAATTACTCATTTTATATAGTAAGCTAGACCCGAAGTTTTATTTTTAAAATTGCAATAACCAGTTCTGAAAAAATATTCGTGTTGAAGTTTTGTTAACATTGTCGCTTTTCATCCTGCAATTTGGTGTCACATGTCACTTATCATTCACTTATCATTCATTTAATAGACATTTTAAGAATCACATAATTCAAAAGAATGTTTTGGGTTGTAAATATTCACGCAGATTGCTATTGTACCTCGCCATATGTGTTACATAGCTTTGTGTTACGATTGTGTTGTATATTTGTCCATATTGCTACCATTACCACTCTGGTTATGTTCTAACATTGTTCCTTTCCTCAGTGCCATTCCATAGTGCGGCTGTATCACAGCACGACACTGGCACACGAACTATTTATTTTAACCAACCTTTGGAAGAACAAAAGTTCCTGAAAAATGAAATCAGGTAATGTCTTAAAGAATTGTTATAAACTTGTTTTTTAAGGTAAATAAAAAAATGAAATCAGGTAATGTCTTAAAGGATTGTTAAAAATGTGTTTTTTAAGTTGTATAAAAAAATTAAATCAGGTACCGGTAATGTCTTTTATGGATTGTTGTAAATTTGTGTTTTTAGTTGATTAAAAAATGAAATCAAGTAGCCTAATATGTCTCAACTATTGTTAAAAAAATTTGTGTTTTACCGGTGCCGGTACCTAATTAAAACTTTTTTAGATTTTGTTTAAAACTTTATTTCTTTGATCTGTGAGTAATAGGGACCATTCCAAGAGATTCCGTTCTATGACAAAAGTTTGGGGTTTCGTCCATGAAAAATTGTTTTATCTTTCTTTATGTACATGACATAGTATTTATTGTCATAATGTGATGTGCATTTTCATTTAATATTCCTAATTTTATTTGAATAGTTTTGAATAACCCAATTTATACTTTGCAGCACTGGGAAATACAACTTTGTCACATTCCTTCCTTTATTCTTGTTTGAGCAATTTCGGAAAATTTTCAATATTTTCTTCTTAATAATTTGTATATTACAGGTAAGGTCATTCTTGTATAAAATAACATGTTCATAACTGTAGTGCAGCGTGGTCCAACGACTAACGGGCCATTTCACAAAAACGGGACAGCTTGTGGGCCACTTCCAACAAAATGATCAGAATAACAACAGCCTAACCAGTGTGCCACTGCCGCACTACTCTGCCCATTTTACTGCAAATATTATTACATTAGCCTACAACCCTACACATACCAAGAAATATTACTTCACTTTTGAAAAGCTATCATTCAATAAACATTTGTGTGTGACAATAACTTCTTAAAGTCGTAATAAATTTCACATGAAAAGTCTTGTAAGCTTGACTTACACAAGTCTTGCAGTAAAATAGTCAAAGTAGTGCGGTAATAGCACAATGGTTAGGCTTTTAAAAGATTGTATACTTGTTCTAAATAAAAATACTGACTTTAACCAAAATATAAATTAAATCAATAGGGTGAAAGCTCGCGGCCAAAAAAATATATAGGTTATCCGAGGGATGCATGCTGCACCTCTGTAATGTTCTTTTTATTTATAACTTTACGCAACAAATAATAAAACAGAACGGTTACTTAATCAAATACATGTACAATAACAAATAGCAATAGAGTGTACTGGTCTTCCTATCTATTTTCTATTACAAGGTATCTGTTACAGTAATATGGAATGTTATTTACTTGTCTTTCCCCAGCAAATCCCTGGTATCTCTCCTACAGGGAAATACACAACAATCGTCCCGCTAGCATTTATTCTTACTGTTGCTGCTATCAAAGAAACAGTAGAAGATTATGTAAGTAAAATTCAGTTATAATAATACACATTAAATTTTTAAATGTATACTAAACTAAATCAAAAAGCCGGCGTAATGTCTTGGTTTTTAGTTGTTGTATTAAAATTAGTATGCCTTTTACTAACCTTTGTATTAAAAAGTGGATTAATTATTGGAGATTCTGATTATTGTTATAAACTACTCAGAGAAGTCTCTTGTCAATTACATGGTTACTTTAGGTCAAAATTATAAAACCAAGAATCTAAATCTATTTGATTGTACATTGATTGTTGTTTGGCATATGCACATCTGCTGTTTCATGAATTTTTTTAGTGGTTAACCGGCAATGATCGGTTAACCAGGTTACTGCTTTGCACAGCAATGATCACAATCAATTATAGTTTCACTCTTTACATTGGACTTTATTAATCCATATCGGTTTTCTCATTTTGCAACTGATATATAACTGTACTATTGGTATTATTATCGATAAG
>CH003245.1:559078-591020 GCA_000149265.1 Ciona savignyi
AGATTCCACAAGATAGTAGATTCCATGATGTATAAAACAGTTAAGCTGCGTTAGCAATTTTATTGATTTTTCTATTCTCTTCCACTGTTTAGCAATGTGTCTATTTTTGATTAATAATTTGAACATTAGGTCCAAAAATTGAGCGATTATGAAACATTTTAGAAAACGAAACAAACAATGGAAGAAGCGATCACGGAAATTGGTGAAGAATTCCTGAGACAGGAAAACGAGGTTGCGCTTGTTGTAACCGGTGCTACACTACAACACGCCCTGCATACGGACCTGGAATCAACGTTCCTTGATCTCGCGCTGTCATGTAAAGCAGTGGTCTGCTGTAGAGTGTCTCCCATGCAAAAAGCTATGATTGTAGAACTGGTAAGAAAAAGCTGAACATTTTTACTGATTTCATTAAAATCTGCTATTAGCTCAAACCAGGGGTCGGTAATCTGCGGCTCTGGAGACACATCAGCTCTTTTATCCTTCTGATGTAGCTCTTATTAATTTTATTTTTACTTTAGCGGATGCTTAATAAGTTTAAAAGTTAAACAAACAGAAGAATCATTTTTATCTGACACAGTGTTGTTTTCCTTTTATTGCAAAAATATTGTAGGTGTGGCTCCCAGTTTTATTTTGTAAAATATCAATTAAAATGGCTCATTGAGTGCAAAAGGTTGCCGATCCCTGGACTAAACCATTTGAATTTCTCATCCTGAAAAAAAAACAATAATTAAAACATTTTGAAAATGTATAAATTTATAATCCGGTGATTTTTATGATTATGGTGGATTTAATTATGCTACAGACCTTAGGCAGGATATATTTCAACATTAAATAATAATTTTTTATGAGACTTTTGAAGTTTTGAATCCATAATGAGCATGTCACCAATACTGATTTTTAAGTAGAAATTGCTATATGTAATGATGGGTGTTGTAGGACCGTTTTTGTATAGGAGTCGGTGATAGGTATCTGTCATATGAACCATTCTGCCACACAACTCATTAGTTGTTCCAAAATGCTCCCCATCAACATATATGCTGCCACCCGCAGGTAAAAAAGAACTGCCAAGCGATCACGCTAGCTATCGGGGATGGTGCGAACGATGTTAGTATGATACAAGCAGCTCATGTGGGGGTGGGGATTAGTGGGCAGGAGGGATTACAAGCCGCCAACTCATCTGATTACTCCATTGCACAGGTGAACTTTGTCAGTTCATTTTTTCACCTAATATATGTTCATTTAACTCTAAACACTTTTTTTGTTTTTAAATGTAAATGTTTGCTCTGCACTTAATGGTTACAAGCTGAGCTCAAGATAAAAAACAAGTAAACATTCCAATTTGGCCAAGCTTCCAGTGCAGAATATTCAAAGTATTGTATCACACACATTATTCACGATGATCATGGTTGTATTAATTAACACAGAAGATGGTACAAAATGGCACGGTCGCGGTTATGAATATGTTGATTTTAGTTTGATTTTTTACTAAAAAAAATAAGTGAATTTGTAACAGTGTAATTCCTTCGTTCTGCCTCTGATTATTAGCGTGCGCCTCGTTTCTTATTTTAGCAAGAACTAATCAGTGTTATCACGTGTTCGCGTCTTTTCCAAAATATTTTTTTACAGCCAAATATTTTTACTTAAAACATGTTTTTAAATATATACTTTTTGCTAAATATATACTTTTTTAACAAAAAAAAATCTTAAATTTTTAACAAAAAAACTCTGTAATTTTTAGGGAAGAACTATCATTTTTACAATATAATTAAGTATATATTTGTAATTTTTAACAATATAAATAATTAACAATTTTACCAATCTATAATTTTTATGGAAAATTTATTTTTTTCAGTTCTGCTACCTACAGAAACTTCTGCTAGTCCACGGAGCATGGAATTACAACCGCCTCACCAAATGTATTCTATTCTCATTCTATAAGAACATCTGCTTGTACCTGATCGAGGTAAGAATTGATATGAATTTCAAGTAACCCAAAGTGGGGGTTAAGAGCTGGCATATTGAGGAGAATTTTAAAATTGTCTGAGAAAAAAGGAAATAATCAGGGCTGTGTGTGATTTTTATCATTAGATTATCGAATGCTAATATTTAAATTAGACTATGCATCACATAATATTTTTGTTTATCTTATCACAAAAGTAAACAGAAAGTAATGCAAACAGCTCAAAAGCTGTTGTTCTCAGGACGACACACAAAACACACATCAAAATACTATAATTTCTTTATGTGTTTTATTTAATCCTTGTAAACTCTCAGAAAATCAGACATTGCTCAAAATCAGGTGGTACTAGTGATAAATTACTAAAATCAAAACAAGTTAGTAATAGCTGCAGCAATGCTCCGGGTATTTATACTTGCCATATAAACACCAACCTTTCTACAATTATTCAGGACCCCAAGTATGTTTCACTAAACATCATAGTTAATCTTCGAAACTTACAAAAATATCATTATTCTCCTCCAAATAATTATGTTCTAACCCATACAGCTCTGGTTCGCGTTTTACAACGGATTTTCTGGACAAATTCTCTTCGACCGATGGACAATCTCATTCTACAACGTGGTAAGGATGGTTATTATCAATCTGTTTGTAATCGTTGTGTCTTACTACTCTGTAATTGTGGTTGTTAAGGTGCAAATTAATGTCCTAAATATTTTAAAACTGGCGTTAACTAAGTGTTCTTTAATTGACTTAAATAAAACGATGTAAGCTGAATTTTATGTTTGTAAACTAAAAAAGTGCTGGATTTTATTATAAGAAAAAATTGAACATAATATTATAAGGACTTATATGGCTAGGCTTCCCAAACCTTTAATTTATTTAAATTTTCTACAACCCTTGTTCCGTAAATTCTAAACAGATCGAAATGTATACAAGAGATATAGTAGTTTGTACGAAATTAATACTTTTTGCACCCTTAAAATTTATTCGGCGACCGCCAGTTTGGGAAGCCCTGATCTATGGCTTATGTTACTAGTCCTGCCGCTACCATGGACCTGATTCTACTATTATATTGTCAAAATCGACATAACATACCGTTGGTTTTAGGAGTTATGGCCGCCTATAGAATAGACTACTTTCCCGGTCCTGGAGGTATTCTCCCCATACTATTGTATCGCATTGTAGGATAGAGTATGTTAATGTGATGTTATATTTAACTTATTATGTTTTTCTCATTTCAAGTTCTTCACCGCCCTTCCCCCATTCACACTCGGTTTATTCGAGCGCACATGTAGTAGCAAAGTGATGCTGAAATATCCCCAACTTTACTCAATATCGCAAAGTGCGTCAAAATACAACGCGAAGGTGTTCTGGGCCATGTTCCTCAATGCCACCATCCATTCACTCATGTTATTCTATATGCCGGCTTTCTCCTTGTACAACGGTATGTGGGAATTTTTTAAAAAATGTTCATTTTTCCATTTTCTCCGGTAGTCTACAGTTGGCACAAGGTAATCCAACACTTGCCTATGTGTGTTAAAGCTTCTTGCATTTCCTGTTTACATTGGTAAAACATGATAATTCTATCATAAATGCATAAAAAGTTTAAACAACAATGTATTCATATACAAGGATATCGATCAGTTTATAGTAAATAACATTCCAAAATATGTTGTTGTGACAAGTATAATTTTAATATTGTGTTTACCACACAAAGTATCCATCTAATATATATATATATAAGTATTGAAACTTGAAATACTGAAACAAGATAGGTTTGTCTTGAAACCCTTTACTTTGCTTTACAGAGATCGCATTCAGTAACGGCCAAGTTGGCGGATATTTGTTTCTAGGAAATTTCGTCTACACGGTGAGTGGTAATGTTGGGGGTTAGTGTTTGCTGTTTTTATAGGGGATTCAAAAAGTGGGCTGTAACTTCAGTGTTGTAACTGTGTGGGTTAAATTTCATGTATGTTGATGCTTGTGTGGATTAAAACTGGTGCATGTTTTATTCATGGAATCATCTTAACATGCTTTTATACTAATCCATGACAATATAATAATCCTATATAAGCGAACTGTGCGACATAAATCACCACCCATTTCTTCACCTTAAAACTATGTTCTTGCCCCACAATTGGTTATTTAAACTTTATTTCCAGTTCACTGTGTTCACTGTGTGCTTAAAAGCTGGACTTGAATCTAGTACCTGGACAATTGTAAGTCTAATACTTTTCATGTGTATTACATCTATTTAGTATATTCATATTAAATCAAGGATTGGATTTGCTAACTTTTGTTTGTTAAATAACTAGAATGTAATTAAAATATTTGTAAAAAAAAAATTTATTGTTTAAAAAAAAAGTTTTACCGTTAAGCGGAAGAAGTCTATTTAGTGGTTTATAAATACTTGTTAAACAATTTTTATGCTTAATCGAAAATTACTTCATTTTTAAATAATGTTTTATCATTCAGTTAAAAAAATTTGGATCCAATTTATTACTTTATTTTTAATTTGACTTGAACCTTGAGTTAACAAAATTTGGATACACTTTTTGATTTTATACCATTAATTTCCCATTTTAATCCCAAAAACCATAATTCCAACATCCTGCAGCTAACTCACATAGCTGTTTGGGGGAGCTTTGCGATATGGCTGATATTCTTCGGAGTCTATTCCCACGTATTTTCCATTCTACCACTGGGTGCTGAGATGCTGGGGCAAGCTGATATCGTGATGTCATCACCCGTGTTTTGGTTGGGGATGCTCCTCGTGCCACCTTCTGTGCTGTTCAGGGATCTTTTGTGGAAAGTGTGAGTGGATGGGTCGTGTGATAGTTGTGGGGGTGGGTTTGTTGTGAACTTTGCTCAAATGTTCCAATTTACCCCCCTGAACTTTACTTCATGTTAAAATTTTACTAACTTTACCCTTTGTTTCCATATTTAAACTTTACTTAATGTCACCCCTAACTTCACCCACAAAAATCCCTAACTTTACCCACGAAAATGTTAAATTTCACCCACAAAAATCTCAAATATCACCCACAAAAATCCCCAACTTTACCCATATGTTCCAGGTTTCGACGACGCTTTCGAAAATCTGTGGTCGAAGAAGTCCAGGAGATGGAGATGGAGAACATCGACCCGCAGAAGACCATCCTGGCAGCAGCCCGACAAAGGTTACTTGGCTCCCGATACCAGAATTTCAAATAAAACAACATTTTCTAGCGTTTGTAAGTCGAGTGTACCACGCAGACACAACGGAATAAGAAGGAAAGCAATTTTTTGTTCAATGATTGACGGATATGAGCTGCTTACTGTTTAGGTCATTTGGCCTTTGTGGTGAGAGTGTGGTTTGTGCAATGAGAAAGGCTGTGCATGGATAGTTGAATTAATTGAAGCGTCTTGGTGTGCTGTGTTACTTAACCCGTGGGTTCTGGGTTCAAACCCTTGGTTATGTTCACTGCTTGAAATTATGCAAGCCGCTGTGCATTTACTACTCACTTCTGAATCTATCGCGTTGTTTCCAAATCGATAATCCTGGGAATGTCTTGATTTTCCTTTTAATCATTTGCCTTTAATTCGATTTGTGAAGCAATCAATGTAATTCTACCATTTGCAGGGTGTACTTGGAAATGTGTAAGTTAATTAGTGGAATAATTGATTAGGGTGGTGGTGGCATGGGTAGTTTGTAACCAGGTGATTAGTTAACACCAGTATGGGACCATTTAATATTATTCCAATTCATTTTAACATTTAAAATTCATAGCTAACCTGTTCATGAATGTTTAGTGATTATAATTAGGTCAATTTAGTAGTAACTGCTATTTCCATGTGAAATTCTTTCACTTTTGTCAGTTCTAAATTGAACGAGGTATAATGTTCTGGTGGTTTCTCATAGTTTTGGGGTCTTAGTGGTGTTTTATATTCAATAACAATATATTTGTAGTTTGAAATAGCTATTAAAATCACAATAAAACAAGTAACTTTTAATTATTTTTTTTACCAAAACAATACATTCTGGATAAAAAAGGTTTTAATTTTTGTCATTTTTTTTTGTAAAATTTCTTCCTAAATATATTTTGCTAAAAACAATGGTTTTTTGTTTTAATTGTTTTAAACTTCTCTTTTGTTTTAACTATTTACAAAAAAATGACAGTCCAAGTTTTATTTTAATTATTAAAAAAATTCGCTCAAAACAACAGTTTTGTATAATTGTTTTAAACTTTTCAGTCTGTTTTTGTTTTAACTGTTTTAAACTTTTCAGTCTTTTTTTATTTTAAATGTTTTTAAACTTTTCAGTCTCTCAGAAAAGGCGCACCTGTTAAAGAATATGTTTGGGATGGGAAAGTCTGGGAGTCAGACCGATTCAGACCTCCAGCTACAAGAGGAACGAGGTAGAAGCGGTTCGTTACGATCGTTGCAAGATACCAACCATGGATACGCGTTCTCGCAAGAGGAAGGTGGGGTTGTGTCGCAATCTGACCTCATCAGACAATACAACACAGCGGCGCAGGAATCTAGCTAACTGTTTGTGCGTTGTGCTTTACCTGGCTCACTTTGTCATTTCTGTATTTTTTCTGGACGCATCAGTATAACTGGTGCTTCTGCGGACTTTACAGCTGGTAAATACAGCTTTATAGAACAATTTAATTTGATAATTTATTTCAAATTTTATTTTTGAAAAAAATTGGGACTCAAAAAAATAATGATCAAAAAAAATTTTTTTTTGGAAAAAGTACTGGGACTCAAAAACAGCAATTCCAATTTTTACCTTGATTCTTGTCTTACCCATTTCTTGAGTATTTGATTTCTCAATATAGTTATGTTTACTTTGAATTCCACAACTATTACTGCACAATTTGTTTTTAAATTCTTTTTTTTAAGTTCCGAAAACTAAAGATATAAAAATAAAAAAATACATTTCAAAATATAAATTACACTTAACTTACTATTATACACCATAATTGGCATATTTCTATTTATATTCACATATGCTGATGTGAACACAATATTCATATAACGTTCACAAATGCAGTTATAACTTGAAACTTTTATTTTATGTCGATATCGTTTTAGCCAGGTACTGTGGTCTCTAATGTACAGATTTTTTAGTTGATTCTTTTTTTGTTTTCATGTTGTCCTTAGATAACCCTCTTATCGAATAAACGTTCAAGTTATTGTTCCGTTCAAAATGTCATTTTCATCTCAGCCAAGTCTTGACTGGAATTTTAAGACCTACATTCCTGTTATTGTTTCTTTCAAAATGTATTTTACTGGACTTGTGTTAACCAGAGTAAGCAGTTTATATTTACATGACATTCATACAATAGAATAACAAGTACTCTTCAGAAGAGTCCATACTACTGTTGTGTCCACTTTCTGTGCTTTGAGTTTTGAGCCCTGTCTGAATTTTTATGTCGACATCATTTAATGGAGTAACCTAAGTTTTAGGGTCCACATTCCTGGCCGATGCTACTACAGATTAAAGACTAGCCGAGTTAATGTATTATACGTCTTTACACATCCGCATATATGGCAATTGGTAAGGTTATCAGTCAAAGTGCTATAAAAATTTAAACAGCAGCTGGCCTATAAATGGCCCGTAAGCTTTACCAATTTGTCCAAACATAATAATGTACTGCCTATCCTCGCTGTATTGGTGAGAGTGCATCGCATTTCAGATGAGCAGTTGTAAGTTGGAATTGTTTACCAGCTAGTTGGTTATGTCCTTGGAAAAGCTATTTTTTGTGGATTAATTTGTTTTACAAAATTTAAAATACACCTAAATCGCACAACACATTGTAGTAGGTTTGGTGATACGACTGCGGGTAATCTGAAAATTGTCTGGGGATAATACTTGTGTTTTCCCATTCACAAGAATAAACTTAAATATCCTAAAACCGGTTTGCTTGGATAATTATAATGTTGGTCTATTCCCAATTACAATGTGCAGAGTTCTTGCTTTTCCTGCCAGGTTGATTAATATCAAGAGAGTGAGTTATCCACTTTTACCTTACATATAAATGAAAATATTTTTGTTTGCCTTCTACCATTCCAGTCATTAACAAAACATCAATTCCATAGAAATTCAACGTTTAATCTTTAACCTTTGGTTTAGAAAATCTTATTAGTTTTAATCTTGGAAGAGCTTCAGATGATCCATCCCAATCCATAAATTCACTGAAACAAAAAAGATGACGATTATTTGGTTATTCCATAGATACCAGGTAAATAAAAATGGTCATTATGAACTGATTATAAAAATGGTAAAAAAAAACAGGTGAAATATGTTAAAGGGTCATGGATGAGACTTTTGCTTAGTTTGATCACCAAAACTTTTTGGTGGCCATTTGCGGGGGCGATTAATAATGGTGAATTTAAATATGTCGGTTAAAAACTAAAGAGTGCTATTACTTGGAAACCAAACTGTTGGCAAAAAGTGATCTGACGATTAGCTGTGATGCAGCACTTATGTTTTCGTGTGCATGGCAAAACACATATCCAAAGCCAACTTCCATTACCCACTAATAGGCATGTCCTTTTTGAAAATTAAATTTTATTATTTTTTCGATTTTTTATTAAAGACAGTCAGTCACTAAGACATCTACTATTTAATCAATTATT
Source organism: Ciona savignyi (assembly GCA_000149265.1). NCBI lineage: Eukaryota > Metazoa > Chordata > Ascidiacea > Phlebobranchia > Cionidae > Ciona > Ciona savignyi. The sequence continues at coordinate 567,666 of CH003245.1, forward strand.
TAATGTAGGTAAATTCAGACATGGCTACCAAACATAAAAGAAATAAAACTTTATATCGAAAAAATTACAAACCTGAAATTCTTTCTATTGAAAATGTCGGGCAGTTCCAGTCCAGTGCTTTCATACAACATGTGCTCATGCTCACTGGCGAGTTTAATTGCTCGTTCTCTCACAAAATGTTGGGTCGGTTTTCTACACCCAACGCTTCGAATTATTTCGATTTGTATTAATTCTTCATTGAATCTTTGAAAGTATCTACAAAGTAGTTTTGTTTATTATAATGGAGATAAAGGTCAAAATAAAAATACTGGTTTCATTAAAAATAAAAATTTGGTTTAAAAATTATTGAAATTTTTGTTAAACTTTAAATTCAAACTTTTGTTATTTTTTGCTGAAGTATAATTACTAAGTTATGGAAGCAATACCAACATGTTGGTATACTTAATTAATGATTTGATTTTTTAAGTGTCAGGTGAATAAAAAACGGTCACCATGAAAGTTATAGGTAAACCATGAATGGATAGGTTTGCAGAAAACAGTAATGACAGACCTTTATGGCATCATCAAATGGAGAAAGTCAATCCACAAATTCCGACTTAAAATTTTACCTTTCTACTAATACAGCATACTCCGTTTTGCTGTACAATTTTTGTTTGTCCAAATTCGATTGGAACCAGAGAAGTTTTTCTACGGTTGTGTCCAATTTAGATGCCTTCTCCCTCGCTTTGCCCTGTTTCTGTTTATTTCTATGTGCGGCGTGGGCTATCTCCAATGCTTTACGACTGTTGGGGTGAACCATTTTGGGAATCCGTTGTTTCCTTACCTTTGGCTGCATGGGGTGGTTACATTGATTAGACCAGGACTCTTCAAACTTTTAAGCTCATGACCCCTTTCAATTTATTAAAATTTTCTGTGACCCTTCTTCACGTTTAAAATCTTAAACAGATCGAAATATATACAATAGATATAGTAGTTTGTGTGAAATTAATGTACTTTTTGCGACCCCTAAAATTCATTGCGTGACCCACTGAGACCCTCAGCTTGGGAAGCCTTCGGTTAGACCATAATTTGTTTGGCTGTTGTCTTGCTGCATACCAGAAATCACGGTATGCATTAGTCTGACCAATTAGATTGGTGGGTTACTTTCAGCCTAAAGGTTGCAGAATCGAAACTGATCGCTGCGGTTTTGTCTTGGGCAAGGCACTTAGTGGAAATTGGCTAAACCTAGTAGATTAATGAGTTAAACTTAATTGAAGGAATGGGGATAAACATTAATATACCGTATTTAATCGATTGTAAGCCGTGGCTTATAAAGTTTTTCTTTCCATCATGTTTGCGGCTTACATTCAAGGACGGTTTACATTTTTTTGCGTAGCAATTTGTTGCTATGCCGATACAGTATTTTGTCTGATGCTATGTCTTCCACTGTCTAAACAAGGAAGTTGAGAATTGTGACGTGCACGGTAGGCCAATGATACAGTAAATGCAGCTTACATTAAATTTTTAACACTATCACATGCGGCTTACAATGAAGGGCGGCTAACAATCGAGTAAATACGTTATATATAATTGAAATATTTTCATACCTTAGAATTAATTATTTATGTTGTATCCATGTAATTATTTATGTTGTATCCATGTGAATGGGGAAAACACAAGGTGTCTTGTCGCACAGGCAATCATCAGTATTTATCTTGTATTTACTGGAAGTATTAAGTGTGTTGTTTATGTTTGGGATGTTCCTTTAGTATTAGTATTAGTTAAATCCATTGAATGGTCAACAAATAAAAAAGAAAAACAACTGGTTTTGATCGCACAACTTTTAGGTTTTAATCGAATGCTCTAACCAAATAAACTATGCAACCAAACACTACATAGGATAGGATATTTCTGTTTATCTCCGTGAATGGAAAAACCAAGGGGCGTTACCACAGGGGCAATTAGATTATCTCGCTCCCACCTCTGGGTTATTAGAGCTATTGTAGTATATTGTGTTTGATTCTTACGTTTCTTTAATTTGGTAAAATCCATTAACCCCCTGGGTTCAGACAAAGTCCGTTAAGTGCCTCGACGAAGGACAACAGACTAGCTAGCGACCGGTTTCGAATCTGCAACCCTTCGGCTGAAAGGCGCCGCACTAATCCATCAAGCTAGGAGGTCGAATAACTTGTTAAGTTACTTTCTACATAATCATGAAAACCTAAATAGTGTTAGCGAAGGCTTACCATTGTGTTTTCTTCTTTAACGCTTCGTTGTAAAAAAATAAGTTTGTAAACAACACATGTTTCCACTACACAGTGATGCCCTTTTGAATTTCGGAAAAAAATCATATATTTTTAACACTATGGTTTGGTATGTTGGGATGAAACATTTTTGCAAGTCAAAACAAAGATGTAAAACCACGAAATTTAATCGAAGTTAAATGAAATAAAAAAAGGTCGCATTAACCATTTGGCCACACGACGCTACCCACACACGGATATATATTTTTTACCGAGCTAAGTTTCGAACCCATAATGGGCTCGTCACCAGGACCGTTTTTTTGTATAACAGTCGGTATATGCATCGGATATTGAACATAAAATAAGATTGGTGTTGATATTTACCACCACCTGGAGGACCCGGTAGACGGCGGAAGCCAAACCAACGACAATAAAGTTTTTACCAAAGCCATTTATGTTTAAAAAAACTTTGCATAGCAGACTAATATCTAACAAAATTTTATTAGAATTAAATAATCACGTTAGTCGTTATGCATGTCATGTACCTAACTAATAAACAAAAAACATTGGTTTTATCACTGTGTCTAGCTTGGGAATTCCCCTTGGATGGACAAGACACTCCTGTCTAACGGTTGATGCATAAACTTCTTGCAAAAAAGTTATCGTTTGGAGCGCTAGGAACCCTAACTCTAACCCTCCAAGCGCTCCTACAGTAATTAGAGATGCCTGTACTTACAAATATTACTTAGAGAATGCTAGAATAGATTAATTTTTGTGTATTAGTGGTTAGTTAAATCAACGTTTTTTTCAGAAGTTAAAATGTCTTCAAACATAACATGTTTTATGGATGGAGCTGATAAAATAATTTGCAATGGAACAATCTATAAAGAAGAAACTGTGCTTACATATCACGATAAATTGTTTTGGATTTATCTCGCAATATATGTTGCTCTTGTGTTAATTGCTGGTCTTATGAGTGGCTTAACTATGGGATTGCTTTCGTTAGATTTAATGAGTTTAAACGTTTTATCAACGGATGGAAAACCGAAGGAACAAAAACATGCAAAGAAGATTCTTCCCCTTGTATCAAGACACCACTTGTTACTTGTGACATTATTGTTATCTAATGCTGCTGCGGTGGAAAGTATGCCTTTGTTCCTGGACAAGATTTCTAATCCTGTCACCGCAATTATCGTATCGGTTACGGCAGTTTTAATATTTGGTGAAGTGGTCCCACAAGCCCTTTGCACCAGATACGGACTTGCAATTGGTGCTACATTATCACCTCTTGTCTACGCGCTTATGTTCATTACATTTCCGATATCCTGGCCTTTGTCAAAGCTTTTAGATTGTGTGCTTGGTAAAGAGCATTCAACTTTTTTCAGAAGAGCTGAACTTAGCGCGTTGGTGTCGTTACACAGCGACCAAACTCAAAATGAGGAACCGTTAACCACTGATGAAGTGACTGTTATTAAAGGTGCGCTTGCAATGAGGGATAAAACAGTCAGTGAGATTTGCACTCCATTAGAAAGTGTGTTTGCACTGAACATTGATGGAACCATGGACAGAAAAACTATGAACATACTTCTACAAAAAGGGCACTCTCGGGTTCCTATCTATGATGGCACTCCAGACAATCTAGTTGGATTAATCTTGGTTAAAAACCTGATTATAATCGACCCAGATGATAATTTGGTCATAAGAGACATTTTTGACCAACACAAGCGTCCTTTACTCAAAGTCCCACACACAACTGGACTTTACGACGTGCTTAATCTGTTCCAAATGGGAAAAAGTCACATGTTCATAGTGGTACGTGAAGATTCCAATAACGTTATTCCAGCTCCAACTAAGCTCGATCCTGATGACGATGTCATCGGATTAATAACTCTCGAAGATGTGATTGAGGAACTCATCCAGGAAGAAATAATTGACGAAACCGACGTGTATGTTGACGTCCATCGTAAGATTGAAGTTGCAAGGATAAGACGTCGGTTACTATCTACATCCAATCCACCAAAGCAAGTAGAAGTCTCACATCATGACTCTACTCCACCAGACTCATTTGACGAAACACAACCACTTATAAAACCATAAAAATAATAAATAGAATCTGTAAACTTTCAACACCCATTAATTATCTCACTGTTTATTGATATGTATGCAAATTAAATTGTTGAACACATTACTCTGATTTTGCTGTATTTTTCGTTTGTATAATTATTCAAAACTTAGTGTAATGTACCGAATTTTTTTTTTTTGAAGTTTTTGAACACCTATTCCTGAACATGCTGTTTGCACCTATTATTTATCTGTTTCTCTATTTGGATATATATTGAGCATGCTTATCTACGATATTCATTTGTCTTTTTGTAAGGATCTTTGCTGAGATTACTTTTTGAAAAATATTATCCAGAGTACCATACTAGAATTTAGCATTCCATTTAATTAATCTTTTAAAAAATTATGATCATTAATTATATCAATTAATAGAGCATATGGCTGCACCTTAATAAAGGTTAACTGATTAGAAAACAAAAACGGTTAAGTATATCTTTAAATATGTTCAAATGCACATTGATTTGTATCAAATAGCAAAGAAAAGTAGCGTACAATGCACTTTTCATTCAAACTAATTGCAATGTTGTTTGGTTTACACACAAATTGGTTAACTGTTTCTTGAATCTGTTATCGGGTAACTGAGTAAAAATTGGTTAACCAATTTACCATTAAATGAAGTACAGTCGTAGTAGTTCAACATTTGATCATATTTAAAAAAGGAATAAATATACATTTAGGCCTACCGATAATCTACATTAATTAATTCCCATTAGCCTGCTAACACTAATCATACTTACTTAATATTATTTTGCTTTAGATGAAATAATAAAACGTTGCATAATTGATTTTGGTTAAATCAAATCTATGTAAGATGAGAATATAACTGATGATTTCCAAATGAAAAGAACCGAACTACATGAAGCAGCAGCTAATGGAAGGCTCTTGCAATTAGGTAACCTAATACATCAGGTTAGTATTGTAGTGTGTATGTGGTGTAAGTTTATGTTTTGACTGAGATTATACCTGCATAACATTCACTGGAAATGATACTTGTGTTTATCCGTGGGATGTGAACACTCAAAGTTATTATTACACTCTCGCTGATCATCAGATTACTCTTTATATTGCAGTGTATTTATTATCAATACAATATGATGTAAATTGCTCCAATTTTGGTTAACCCATTAATCCACTGCGTTCTAGGCATTACATTGCCCTAGGACGCAACAAGCTAGGCTGGTTTCGATCCCACCACCATTCAGCTGACAGCCCAATACAAATAAACAAGCAACCATACTATTGTACAACTTTTCCAGGGTTCCAATGTTAATGCAGTGGATGAATATCACTTCACTCCACTGCATGATGCTGTGATTAACAGGAAGAGTGCTTGCGCTAAAGTGCTGCTTAAAGCTTCCGCAAATGTATGGTACATATGTGTGCACATTAATCAACTTTTTGCATGCTTGAGTGTAATATGTGTGTTTAAACATTTTAGGTCAATTTACCGGTTTTATACAGTTGCCTTAACCATTGAATTGTTTTTGACATAACAGGATATGGTACCTATTGTATTGTAAGATAATCTTTTAAACCCACAAAGTCCACACTATGCATCATTTAGGCTAGTCTTTCAGTGTTAACTGTGTTGTGTATTTTGCACACAAAAATTACTTGTGTTTGAACCTTGTATAACCATTAGGTGTGGCTAGTACAATACACCATTTAGATCAGTGTTATATTTAATACAACATATGTTGTATAAATATATACATGTCACAAACATTCTATGTGTATGAACCTTATATGATAAGTAAATATGACCTAAAAATTCCTCTTTGGCAGCCGAATGCTAGGGACATATGCAATAGAACTCCACTTTATTTCGCTTGCTGTCGTGTAAGTTTGAAATGCTGTGAACTGTTGTTAGACAATGGCGCTGTTGTTAGTAACACAATCTTTCAAACTGCAATCAATTGTGGTATGTATTGTTATACTTTTCTAATGATTTTAACCTTAATTTCTAAGTAATTCTGGTATATAGCTATTAATATATTATGCTATTAAGTTACTGCAATAAAACTAAAACCGTGTAATGCAAGAATGTAATCAAAGCATAATTTTATAAAAATTGACTTTTGTTTAATTTTTGATAATGCATTAAGCTAATTTAGAGTAAGTCTGATGGGAAAACACTGTTAGCTTAAAAGTTAATGCAATTGATAAATTCTGTAATATAGACAAAGGCTTGTTGTATTCGGTGAGGTAGAAAAAAACGTTTTTCTGGTTTACGGTGCCTTTGTTTTTTACCTATGTCTAAGCATACGTGCATTTTTTAGCACTATTATACATAAAATTCTCATATTGTGTGCATTAATGCTACCTGTAGGACAAATTTTGATTGTATATGACAAATTTTGGTTGTAAATTTAAAACTGGAAAAAAAGAAATGCAGTAAATCCAATCATGTACACACAACATAAAATAATCTTACCATACTAATATACAGTTTACATTTATAAGATGTGTGTAACCCTGTAGTATACTTACATAGTTACATGGATTTTAGTACTTTATTCCAACTGAAAATCGTGTTTTGTTTTAAGGCTGTAAATCAATTGTCCAGTTGCTGGTTCAATCTGGGGCAAAGGTCACGACATCCTGTTTATCTGCTGCGTGTTGGAGTGATATTTCAATCATGAAAACCTTGTTATTGTCAAGTAAGTTGGCTGTTCCAACTGATAGCTCTATGATAGAGTCAACAGGGAAGTTGTTAGATTAAAACCAGACACTAGTAAAGGCACTTAAATCCCTGTCTACACTAAGTAAGGCATCCTTGGAATTAATTTATTGTTTATTTTATTGCGGCAGGAAATTACACCTTGCTTACCCCATGCATGGTTCAGTCTGTAAATTTTGTGTATTTTCCCACCCTTTACAAAGCCTGAAATTTTACTGTAGCATTGCTATCACAGTGAAGTGTTACATCACAAGACTACTCCCCAGTGTAGACACTTTGGCTTGATAATTAAACCCAAGCACACCCCACTTAGCCTCAGTGTAGACACTTCCGTTTCTGTATGTGTACCGGTAATAATCTTATTTATGCTTCGAAGTTGTTCCACTTTATATATAAATTGTTCATATTAAAATACACATTTAATTAATCCCAAGCACGCTTTGCTCAGCATTATACACCTCTGGCTTAATAAACAGCACTGGATGTCAGTTATAAGCATCTTATCCAAATATAAGCATCTTATCCAAAGGGATACTGTCAGTTGACGTTGATTCTAGTGTTTAATTCTAGTGTTTAATACCCCTTAGTTGTGGGTGTATCAAAAATTATTTTAACTTGAAATGGTAAGGCAATCTTAAATGTTAAGAACTGTTGCAACTCAATAAAAGTTTTTAAATTTTTCTGGTATGTCCAGTTAAAAATACACATACCGGGTACATGTTTGTTTAACTTTTTTTAAGGTTTAAAAATTTTATGAACTTATGTACAAATAGATAAATAAACATTTAAATTTACTTATAGGTTTAAAATAACGTTTAGTGTAATAAAGTCCATGCAGGCCAAGATGCTGAAGAATTTGTAAATCGTGCTTTACATGTTGCTGTGCAATCTAATAAACCTGATCATGTGAAACTGCTGTTAGAATTTGGAGCTAATCCATTCCATAAAAACGATGACGGACAAAATTCGAAGGAAATTACCCTAACAAATTCTGAATGTTTTAAATTATTGGATACTGCTCAAGGTACTGTTCTGTTGTTTTAATATTAATGTCCAACTGATTAGCCTGGTTCATTAGTACATCATCTTTTAGCCTAAAGGTTGCAAATTCAAAACTTGTCATTTTCTAGTTAGCTGTTTCCTTGGGCAAAATACTTAACAGACATTGCCTTACCCCAGTAAAATGATTCGTTCTATCAAATTGCAAGAACGTCTGAATCATACACAACGCACTGCAATAGCTCTGATAACCCGATGTTGGGCCCGAGGCAATCAGACGGTTACTCTAAGGTTAACGCCCATTTTGTTTTCCCATCCACCGATATAAACATAAATATTCTATTCTAATCCTTTTTTTAATCTGTACATTATTCAGGAGCCCCACACAAGTTATTGGAACTATGTAGAATATGGATGATGCGTTATTTCCGTTCAATCAACAAAGATATCAGTTGTGTGAACGAACTACCTCTACCTCACCCTATAGCACAATATCTTATGTATAACTCAGACTAGAGTTAATACATGTTAGTTTGCACTACGAAGTAATTTTAGAATCAACAATTTTAACTCTTTCCGAAATATTCCTAAAGAGCAAGCAAAAAGTAATTTTTGAGTGGATTTAATAAAATACGACAAAAGAGAATCAATAAATAATTTACGAATAAAATTAGAGCCCCCCCACCTTATATATATATATTATTCAGACATTTGGAAGGATCACAGAGATAACACCTTAATATCCTATTAAAAGTGGTCCCCAAAACCTGCGGTAAAAAGAAGTTGGGGGCCCCCCCTTGTGTTTGAGGGTACTACTTTCATCGATAGGCTATTGGAAGGTTAATCACGTGGATATTCTATTGTAACCAATTTCCTACTTAAACTTTGAGCAATTGAGGTATTACAGGCAGCCACCAATCTTCTGGCCATTAAGTCCATCGGTCCACCTTTAAATTAAAAGGTTCTGTTTATAAATAGTGTTTACTTATGCGTTCACAACGTATTAAGAGAATTACCTGTGAGATAATGCTTCTTGTGTTTTCCTATTTATAGGTATAAATCTTAATATATCTCATTCCATTTTAAAATAACATATTACATGCGATTAACTTGTCTGGTCGTGTGACCAAATGGTTAACGTGACCGATACATATACAGACTTGCATAACAAAACGGTCTTAGCAACAAGCCCATCCTGAGTTCCAAACTAAGGCTGGTAAAATGTGATCCACTTAAAAACCCATACCTTCAGTATCAATTATCACTCCCCCAGCCTCTTCTAGTATTATAGAAGCCGCACAATAATCCCAACAGTGAATTCCATATTCATAATAAGCTTCCGCTTGTGCCGATGCGACCGCGCATATGTTCAATGCAGCAGAACCCATGTTGTGAATCCTGTATATGAAAATCAAATGTGAAGGTAATGTAACGACACAGCAACAGTAATATAATTAAATCCCAAAAAATTGTCTAACAAATTAAAAAATCTATAATGTAAGCACTTTTTTTATCTTTCTATTTTACTCATAGGTGACAGAATAATAAAAGGTTTTCCAGCTCAAATATTCTTGTGGTGTGTGCCACAAAGCATCATAAATATATTAACATTGGTGGTAGTGCTTATCAATCTTATTTTTTTAAATGCAAAGAAGGTGGATAAAGCGTTGTGACTGTCATTATAAGCCACTATTCTAATTACTTGTTATATGACTATTAAATATCTCGGATGCAAGTGTGTTTAACATGGCGCCATTCATTTTAATACTTGTGTTGGAAAGTGGACTGAGGATAATTAATAAATGAAGTGTTCTAAATATTGGGAGCAAGAATATTCATTTGATACACACAATAGTGGCTTTACTCCTAAACAAAGAGAACATTCGACATGGATAAATGGGATTATCTGATCAGTTTCAATCAGATTTCTTAACAATGATATTTTGAACTTGACACACTGACGATTAAGTCCAACCTAATAAGCATAAAATTGAACAAATTAACTACATTTCTTAAGTACTCACGCATGGACAGGATTTGTCAGGACAGATGTGATATTTTTTAAAACTTTTTCTATTGTTTCCGGATCCCTTTTTGACCCAAATTCAGCCATTAACAGAGATTTGGCCAGGTCTAAAAATACATTTTTTTACTAATTGCAACAAACTCATGGTATCCAATAAATACAGGTTTTCTCTCATGCCCAACGTCGGGTTACCAAAGACATTGCAGGGTGATGTGCATGATTGAGAGTTGAGACCTTTCTTTAATTTAATAGAACCTGTGTGATGTCTGACAAGTGTCTTGACCAAAACTAATGTTTTATTCCAGTGAACAGAAAAATGCGGGACATTTATCACAAAGGAGCATTTTTACACAGATAATTATCAGATTAACTATCAAATGAAAAAGAAGCATTCTTAAGCAAGTAACCGTCGCGTTACCTTACGCCCACTGTCATACATTTGCTTGGCATGTATTTTGTTGGTTTTAGTAAAACCCATTAAATCGCTGGGCTCAGCCGATTAGGATAGGATATTCATGTTTATCCCCTTGAATGGGAAAACCAAGGGGCAATAGTCAGATCACCTCACGCCCATCCTCGGGTAACACTGACTCGCTAGCGACCAGTTTTCAACCTTTTAGATGACTGCAGACCACAGACACACCAATAAAGGTATCTTCTGACAATATGAATATACCATTAAAACTATAAATCTACCTATCTCATCCGACACCTGCAGTTGTTTCCCATTGCAGAATGCTCCCAGGCCTCTTATAGCAGTAAACATTTCATCGTTGGGGACATTGTACACAATACCCACCTTCACAGTTTTGTTCATGCAAAATCCAAGGCACACCGCAACATATGGATACCTGAGAATCATTTAGAAAGTAATGCAAAAGAGCAGGTACAGGTATTAAAACAGTCAATGAGTTGTATTTTTTGAAGATTTTCTGATTTGTGATTAAATCTATGCTTGTACGTTTACTAAAATTCTGAAAACAGTTTAAAATCAGCAACAAAATATTTATTAGCATAAGATCTGTCCATTTAAAAAATGGTCCACTGATATTTCAAAAATACTAAATATCTTGTGGATCACTCAGGAAAGCAATACAACAGTGTACCAGTAGAGTCTGGGTAAGCTTTTTTTATAAACGTGTGGTCGGAGTTTAGTATGTACATATTCGATAAAAGGAAAAATCAGAAACTGTCAATAGCTAGTCATATCCTTTTGCAAATCACTTTGGAAAGTTGCCGGAAAAAAATTTTCAAAAACATTTATATATTCAACTTTAATATGCTGATTGTGGGAACTAAGTAATCGAATAATTTTATATGTTATAAAGACTCATGTGCTTTCACAAATGATAAACATGAGTCCTTTTCCTGAGCTGATAAGTTTCATTGTGTTAAAACAACAAAAATAAGCCAAACAAATCAAGGACACAATAAGTTATACTCTCACCGATGCACAAAGTTAGTTGTCCCATCAATTGGATCCACTATCCACGTTGGTTCATTCGTCAGGTTGCATTTTAAACCTGCTGCAACTGATTCTTCTCCAATAAATCTGGATATAAAGAAATGGACTTTTTCTTTACCTGTATTATTTGTTCAGAATAGGAAAGTTTATTAATGATTATTCTTGTGAATGGTAAAACGCAAGATATGTTAACACATAAGGAATAGTCAGATCACCTCACACCCACTGTCACTGAGATATAGGTTACCGGAGATATTTCAGTGTGTTGGTTGTGACTCATATACACAACACACCACAATAATTCTGGTAACCTGACAGTGGTAAGATAGGTGTGATTATTTGGTTAATACACTGGTTGATTGGTTATATCAGCGGTTCTCAAACTTGGGTCCGCGGTCTTTTTGGGTCCGCGAGACAATTTTCTGGGACCGCGAAGCACCTTCTAAAAAAATAAAACCATTTCCTGAATAAAAAAAAAATGGTGTAAAATTAAGTTTAACGCAACTTACTTCCAATCAACTTAACAAACACAATTTGTCATGAAAGCTTACAGGCTACATAGGCATTTATGACATCACAAGAAGCTATTTGATGTCACATTAGTGCAATTCAAAAGTAACATTTTTCGGTTTACTTATTTTACGAGGGGACCGCGAGTCATTTAAAAAATTGCTTGGGGACCGTTGCGTAATTTTTTTAAAAAAGTTTGAGAACCGCTGCCACTGGGTTATAGTATTAAACACAGCCAATAGGTAAGGATAGAATATTCATGTATATCTCCTTGAAAGGTAAAACAGAATTATCATCAGGTTATTTTATGATTACATAAAGAATCGTTCTTACAAGAGTAATCGTTATATTACCTTGCACGGTTGCACCAACATTTGTGTTACTGAGGTTATTAGGATACGATATTCATCTTTATCCCCGTGAATGGGAAAACCAAGGGGATTACCAATCGTCAGCTTACCTCGCGCCCATTGTCGGGTTACCGGAGCTATTGCAGTGTGTTGTATATGAGACAGGTTCGTTCAATTTGGTAGAACCCATTAATCCGCTGGGTTCAGACAATGTCCGTAAAGTGCCTTGCCAAAGGACACTACCGACTAGCTAGCGACCAGTTTCGCACCTGCAACCTTTCGATTGAAAGGCGACACACTTAACCGCTAGACCAACCGGCCGGACAAACATTGTGTTGTGTATGATCAGTCATTCATTTAATTTTACTAGACCCATTAATATAGTTCATTCGATGTCCACCAAGTGCTTTGCCCAAGGACACAACCGAGTCACTGTGACCAGTTTCGAATCTGCAACCCTTCGGTTGAAAGTTAACACAATATCCTACTAAAGTCAAACAATATAATGCAATCATTTCCAGTTCCATATTAAACATTTAAAACTAAATTACATATAAGCTTGTGAAACCCACTTGTGTGTAGGATAAGTGTCTTTTATGGCTTTAATTATCATATGTTCAGCCAATTGATCGGTCTCTGTAACGAGGTCTGCACAGGTCTCCTTTAATTGGATCTTTTTCGGTTGTTTAAATGCTTTTAAAATTACCTTTAAATAAAAGAAGCAAGTGATAAAACCACATAGGCAGTATGTGCGACCTGTAATAATAATTTTGCTACAAAAAATTAATGGGCACAGTATACTAAATTGAATACGCATGCCACAAAAGAGTTGTTTCACATTATAGTTATGATGAATAATAGTTATAGTACACTGTTTAACATTGTTAGGATAAGATATTCATGTTTATTCCCTTAAAAGGAAAACCAAGGGGGTTAACACACAGGCAATCGTCAGATGACCTCTCGCCCACAGTCGGGTTACTGGAGCTATTACAGGATGTTGTGTATAATAGACATGTTTGCAATTTGGTAGAATACAATAATCCGCTGGATTCAGGTAATGACCGTGAAGTGCCTTGCCCAAGGACACAACCGTTTAGCTAGTGACCAGTTTCAAATCTGCAACCTGTCGATTGAAAGGCGTCGCACTCGCACGTAACTTCCAGACTAAACGGTCAGACAAAGATCCTGGTTAGCCATTAATTAGCCTTTTAATGCAGTATGTAAAAACATATCAGAATACTCACCGAACCAACTGTTCTAGAAAGATTGACACCAAAGTCCAATATTTCCTTCAGGTCGATGTCATTTACCTCAGCCATTTTTTCCTCTTGACCAAATGCGGAATAAAACGTGTATTTTATGAATGACAATCCAATCTAGATAAAAATAAATTAATTTTAAAAAGGTATAACATAGAAAAAACTTACATTTTTTTCGTTCCACTTTCAGTTTGAAGCTGAAAGTTTTCTGCTCAAAGTTTCTTTTTTTATTAGCGCGATAGAATGATAACAACTTTCACTATGTTGTTATTTTTGTGTCAAAGGTCACGATATTTTCATCAAATTTATGATAACGAAAAATTGTTTAAAAATAGATTTGTGTATAAAAATTGTACTCAGAGTGTAAATTTGTTATAGTTAATGCAAACGTTTCTCAAAATCGCCCGGAAATAATTTAATTTAACACGATTATTGATTTGATCACGCGACACCCTTTTTTTCTTAGATTGTCCATGCGGAACGACAACACTGACATCTAATACATCATAATAGATGGATTGTTCAGCAGATGAGATATCCATTGCTTAGGAGCGGAGAAGTCTTAGCTGTTTCAGTAACAAACGCCGTTCTTTCAGATTTTTTTGTATGGATTAGCATACTATATATGTCGTTGTAGATGTATTAACCCTACGGTGCAGAACAAGAAATTATTTTCATATTTCTAGTGACAATATATTTGTTCCGTTTATATGGTGTGTAATAATTCGGCATTATCATTTTAAACAGGTTGAATAGCCTGGTGGTTTTTAACTTCGTATTTAACTAAGAGTGGTTTTGTAGAGTTTTCTGTGGTGTTTAGTGGATTTTAAATTATCAAACAGAGAATGGTCATTATCTGGAATTCAACTGGGTGAAATTCAGAAAAAAAAACAATCAAAGAACTTCAAATGTGTAATTATTTGAGCTGAAATATGTATCAAGAAAGTGAAATACTCTATTCGTCCGACCAAGATTTAAATAATGGACTCTCATCAGAAAAGGTAAAATAATTTAACATAATATTTTTTCAAAAACACCTAACAATATATCGATTTTGTGTGTTGGCATTTTAAGTATTTTAACAACACTAGAAAAACAAATTCTAACCTTGTCCCAAACACTAATCTTAAGCCAAGAACTATCGCTAACCCAGCCTTACACTAATAAAAAAGTCCTAATCTTCATTTTAATGTGCACCATTTCTTCTTTTTTCCTCGTTTTAGTTTCTTCATATAAACTTGTTTTATTTATTTAATATTACATATATTTTAATTTACAAGCTGCCCAGCCCAGAACTGCCAATGCAGGTAAACCTGTTGTCTTGTTGTCATATTAATGTGGTTGATTAATTGGTCATTTCATTCTGTTATCTTCTGGCTGGTGGATAAATCCCACACAAATATTTTTTGACCATAATATAGTTGCTCTTAAGTGTTGTTTTATGTTGTCCTTGTAATTGACTTTTTCACAAATGTGTAAGAGTTATTATAGTTTGTTCATAATTATGTTGTACAAGTTAGATTAGAATATACTTAAGATAAAATATTAAGCAATTTTTGTGTGATTTTCTTTAATGTTGTGATCCAAGCTTTTATCATTTGTGAATATGTATTGTGTTGAAATTTGTTTATTGTGTCATAAAGCACACATTGACATATAAATAACGTCAAACAAAATCTCAAGATACCGAGGTACAAAGTACAACAAGCATGTATTACTTAGGAATTAAGTGCTATGCTACTTTTTATTAGGAACTACTGAAACACTAAAATACATTATATTAAAAATACAAATTTAACCACCTTTTAATTTTGAATCAAAATTATAAATAAAACGCATTTTGTTCCAATATGAGAGCACTTTGTTCAAATATGAGCACAATTACTAGAATCAAAATTAATTCCAAATTATTTCCTGTTCGAATCAAATTCAAATCTTGTTTTGAGGGGACATCCCTACAGTCATATCTAGATGAACACAGCTATAGAAAATGACTTAAGTGAAAACTGTAAAATGCCACTTTTTAAAATACTATTTACCCAACTTTACCAGGTCCAAGCCATGGCAAACAGTGTGTACGGTGAATTCAAGCGAATGATGGCGATGTATGGGGAAGATGTTATTAAGGAGCTGATGCCGCTAATTGTAACTATCCTGGAAACTCTCGACAGATCTTTATCGGAGTGCAATGGTAAGAGTAGAGTCCAGTTGACAGAAAGTGGGTTGAGGTGATAGTAGTGCATCTCGAAGTCATGTATCATATTTTTATTGTATATTTAAATGATAATAATATGCCTTAATAACTCTTATTCCTAACCATTAAAAAAAAGCATGATAAAGCAAGACTGTTCTTTTACACTGTATTATTTTTGCACAGTTTAGTTATTTATAATTATGTATAAATATATATATGCGAAACTGTGTGCTGTATTTTCATTGGGATGACGATAATGTAAATAAACATTAAAATCTAATATTATGTATTCTACGTTAGGGTATTAGTTTAATCATTAAATGTTTTAAAATTAGGAATATCATAAAAATATATCTATTTTGATCTAAAATAGGCCAAAATAAATATTAAGTTGACAACTGAATTACACAAAGCAATTTGACTAGATTTGGTTTATTTCAAATTCCATATTGCATTTCCCATTAATTTTTCCTTAAACCAGATGTAGTTTTTTAAAAAAACGTGGTGATTTATTATGTCTTATTTTAACCTTCTAGCCAGTAGTTCTGCCCGCTACGATTTGAAATATTGATTATTAGCTTATGAGCCAAATTATATTTTCTTTTTTATCCGCTCAACGGCACAAGGCCGTTTAAAATCCAATCTTGCATTTTCTTTTTGTTCCTCAATGATTAATAATGAATTACTCATTTATATGTTGCTATACCAAGCTTAACCTACAAAAACATTGCACTTATTAGTGGTATATTCAATAATATATATATATATAATATAAGAACTTAAATAGTCCAAAAAATACTACTTGCAAACCTTTTATAACATAGTAATTTTTTCTGTATTTCTAGTGTGGAAGGCCTATGCCTCTAACCAATTGTTTGTTAAGCTCGTTTGCATTTTGTCAATCAGCGATTCTTTTTATTACATTTATTGTTTGTTTCATCAATATTTTATCAATCATTTGTTCTATTTCATTTATTATTAAATTTAACTATATTCTATCAACCATACTTTTTTATTCCAGCCAACTCAGTCGAAGTTGAATTGTTGAAAGATGACAACGAACAACTCGCAACACAGTATGAGCGCGAGAGGCAACTCCGACGACAGGCCGAACAACAGTTGATGGAGAGTGAGGATATCAACGAAGCTGCAACGCGGGAAGTCAGGGCCAAAGCCGACACGCTGGAAACTGCTACTCGACTTCTGGAGCTCAAGTGCAAGAACTACACCGATCAAGGTCAGTAGTTTATCGGTCTAATGTTCAGACCCGTAATAGGGTCGTCACTAAGATCGTTTTTTTTTATAGAATTGGCGTATGTTCTGGTTATGTTAACCAAATATAAAAGTCGATGATTTTTTATTCCTTTTTTCCGTGCTAAATTTTAAACCCATGGTGGTCTTGTGACCGAGACCGTTTTTGTATGGAATTGGTATTTGTGTTGGTCACGTTAACCATTCGGCAACATAAGTTATTTTTACTAACCTGAACTTTTAAACTCATATTGGGCTTGTTGCAGTTTTAAACATAAATCCATTTGATGGAATATACCTTTATTTGAGAGCCTTTATGGAAAAGGCATGTGTTTATAATATGTAAAACAAATGGTTTTCATTCTTAAAATTCCATTTTGGGTTTTTCATTTCTCAAATTCTTATTTCTCACATTCTCATTTCTTACATCTATTTGTGAAGTTTTTTATACAAATTCATAAATGTAGTTGAAAGACTTCAAGAAAGGGAGGCAGAACTTAAGAGAGAATACACCGTTTTGCATGAAAGGCATACAGAGGTAAGGTCAACATGTTAGATGTATTGGATTTCAACTAAACTTACTTCCTTGTATTGGTATAAAGCTTAAGTCAGTAGTAAATGGCCCACACATTCAGAGTAAATGGACTTCACCATCCCTAGTTCTGTACAAAATTATGATTATATTTCATTGCTAAGAAATGTAGGTACCTCATAACTAGGGTGGTGCAGTAGTTAACGGTTAACTATTTAACTGATTTGTTATCAGTAAACCACCAAAACATTAAGAAACTGTTTTGTGTGTAATCATTTACAAAAAAAGCAATCATTTACTGTAAAAAGGGCTAACTTGGACACTTAAGAAATGGTCAACCTGATTCTACCTGAATGCACAACTCTATTGATATCCTTCTGTTATTTGACTTATTTCCATTTAATTTTTTCAAAATTAGTACCGGTATTTTTTTTTCACAGCAAATGCAGTGTTATAAATTAGTTTTTTTTTTTATCTTTTATTGCTTACTGCCCTCATTTTTGCCAATAATGCACTACCTTTAGTATCTTGTATTTCAAATATTAAAACATACACAGCATCAATAGATACAGGTGCACTCCAAATGCTAATGTTTTGGGGTGGTTAATTCATATACCAATCCACTATCAGCCCAATGTATTCAGATGATCCAGTCTTACATGGAGCATATTGAGAAAACCAAAGTGTTGCAACAACAGTCCTCCTTCAGTGAGTTATCACAAAGCCCAAACAAGTATGTCTTTTACTTTTTATGCTTTGAGTAATTCAACTTAACTATGGATCTGAAAAGAAACGCTTTGTAATCAATTGGCAATCCAGCTAAGATGGTGTGCAGGTTAAATTAAGCGCCAGTGGTGTTATGTCTATTATTATTAAAACTATGTACCAAAAAAAAGAATAAAGCGCTGGTGGTGTTACGTCTATTAACATTAAAACAATGTACCAAATAAAAGTAATATGGTTATTTTTTCCCTCTAATACTACTGTGGCAAATTATCTTTGCTGTGTGAACATATTTTCCAGAAATTATCACTAAGATACCTACTGATGTCTCCTTTTCCAACCAGCAGGATACAAAAGCATCATAACATTGTTGTTTTTAATAAATTGATACAAAACAATGCACAAATTTTAGGGATTTTGTTATTGTCATTCCCTCTAATACTACTATGGCAACTGTTGCTTGCTATGTGGACATATTTTCCAGGAACTATCAATAAGAAACCTCCTGATTAATGACAAACGCATCTATTCAGTATCATAACATTGTTGTGATTGATAAATTGATACAATTCTTGGCCACAAAAGCCCTTTTTTATTGTAAACGACCCACAAAGGAAATCAATGGCAGTCATTCCCCAATGTAATTTGGCACTTTTTATTGAGATTCCATTTAAAACTTGTCAACTGCAAAGCACTAGGCATTCTGCTATTCCAATTAGTGCTTTCACAAGTTTAATCACTTTAACACATCCCTTATTTTGTTTCAAGCTTTCTACCATGGTACAGGTATATGACAGTTTGTTTTGTTTCTAATTTGTTTTACCACTTAAGTTTACTAACGCTTAAAATCAATTTGTGTGTTGGCGTGCTCTTGTGCTCATTCTTGTTCTTCAACTAATGAATCCCAAAGGATTGATATTATTGACTTGCCTCGCTAAGCATTGCTTTTTGGCATGTGGGCAGTATAATTTATGAAGCTATGTTTGTAAGCTTTTACTAATCCATCGTTATGTGAGCATACTAACGGTGAATAATGCTTAAATCATAAATTATACATGTGTATTATCCAATGTTTAATGACCCTGTTTTTATAATGCCTTGGGAAATTAGTTTTAAGCCATTTTGCGATATTAGATATACTGGATTTAACAAACTAAGCATCCTTTATTGCGCATTTTGTTTTACTTGTGGTGGGAATGCTTAAAGCTTTGGTCTGGTTCATGTTAAAGAATGTCAGCTGGGTTGGGTAAAACAACGTTTGCCAGTCAAAATATCGTTGGTCAAGACCAACCACTGTCCAGCTGTATCCTTGTACAAGTCACTAAGCTTACGTCGCCTGAACCTGGTGGTTAAATAAAATGAACTAAAAACAGCATATATCTCCAAAATACACTGCCATAGATTTTACAACCTGACTGGGCATGAGATAATTTGATGATCGCACATATATTAACACCCGCTGTGTTTTCCCTTTCCTGGAATAAACATAAGTATCCTATTCTTACAACATATAAGGGCATGAGGGGCATAAGAAAAATATTTATTTTATTCATATTTTTTATTCTGGTTCAGCTGTAATAACACACTCTGCGTTTCCCCATTCTTGAGATAAACATGACTTCCCTACTTCTATAATTTATGATGGCTCCAAAATCGACCTATTTTTCCACTTCTGACTCTCATGTGATAACAAAACCTCTGGATACCAGGAAAGAAGTCCCACGAAGCATAACCACCCCGTCTCCATCTGGGTCATCTGAATTTCACCCATTCTCACCCACCGATCACCACCAAAACATCGTTCTCACCCCCGTAGTCACCCGCCCTGATTACACATCAACCCCTAACGCAGAGCGATCGAATATCAGCATAAAGGTATGTGGTATTCACCGAGCATGTTATAATATGCGCTTGGGTTATGGGGTGCTCTCAATTAAAAACATCTAGACGATTCAATAACCTCTTTAAGTTTATTAATATAAAGGTTTGGCGCCGAAAATGTTATATTCGTAGCTTGGGTATTTGGGAACTTTCATTTTAAAAGGGTCCAGAACTTTTGTACAAAAGTGGGTAATTTAAGTTTTTTTTTATCGATTGTTCACTTTATATTTGGGTACGGATTGGGGTAGTGTTTAATGCTTTATTGCCCACACTTAAAACCAGTAGCGGTAAACAACTATTTTCCCCAACATTTTGTCCAAAAAATGAGAATTTTCTTCAAAAAATCCTTCAATCCAGGATGAGCTTCCAAAGTCGATCTCGATAACTCCGAGCTCTCCATCCTCTCCGGATGACAAGTCCCAACTGACATCCAGTGAGGAACATCATCCAGCTGAAGTGATGGGTAAGTTTCTTATGGGAGATATAGATTTTGATGACATGAATAAATAGGACATGATTAAATTTGATTACATGGGTTATAACTTCTTGGGCTTGGCATGGGGCTATAACTTCTTGATATGAGTTTTTATACAATTGTAAAATATTAAAAGTAAAATATTAATTTATAGTTGGGGAGGTGTAGTTTGATTCAGCTAACAAATTTTTGGTTATGTGGGGTGTAAATACTTAGTAAAAACATTTATTACAATTGTAAAATATCTCCCGAAATTTGAATTTTTTGTTGTTGTTATACTGGGAAATCAATTGGAAAATTTTATCCATGACAATAATAATCTAAAATATCGGAAATACACCTATCTGTCTTGGTTTTTCAATGCTTTGTTGAAACAAACCTTTCCTGAAACCAAATTTCTGAAATCTCAACGTTTTTTGTTGTGTTTAAATGATCAGTGAAAAGTGAAGGAGAAATGAAAACGGAAACAAAACCGAACAACAGTCAAATGGATATCGGCAAATCTTCCTTGGAACATGTGAAATCTCAGTCATCCACACCTGAAGTCTATAGCTCTCAAATCAAGCCAAGTGAGACAGATTCATGTAGGGAAAAAACCAAGAGTCATTCTGTAGCAAAACTCGCAGAAGCTCATATTCTAAGTGCCAGTAATATAAACACCAATGTTTCTGTGGATCCAAGCCAAGCAACAGTTAAAGGTTTATTATTTAAAGTCTGTTTCACTCGAATCTGGTCAGACCAAATTGAAAGTTTAATTTGCCGTTTAATTTGTCAAATAAAACAGAAAATCAATTAATTCAAACAAATAATTCACGACGCCATTAAGATTGATGTTGTGTTTTCTTGCACGCCCAGTCAATTCACTCCTATGTGTTAGCTCTCAGAGAATACATTCTAAACATAATATTAGTAGACACTGCTCTATGCAGGGTCAAAAAATCGATCAAATTTCGGGCGAGTAAGAATTCACTCGTGTGTGGAAGCGCACGCGAGTAAATCGTCACACGAGTAAACGGGAGTAAACATAGCGCGCAACCAGAGTTTGCAATCTTTGCACGACGTAACACTACTTTAAATGAAAGTGTCTGTGTAACACTTACAGTTTTTCCAGGATTGCTTCTATGTAGTAATTTTCAGCACTGGGGATTATTTGTTTTTATTTACTATTTTTGATTCCAAATCTGGTATAACAGCCATTTAGTATGGGCTTGGGCGGTCCACAGTAGCGTGCAAAAATTTCTCATTTTTCTCTGAAAAGCACACCACTCCTAGTGTAGTAGACTTGCATAAATTCCATCACTTTTCTGGAAGGTTCCAATTCTTCTGAACCTTCGTACACTTCCAGCATAATCAATGAGCTTTCAATTATTCATGTGCAGACCTTACATCATATGTAGCTCCACAATCGTACGATGCCCTCTATGACATCACAGCTATTCTCAGCAGACAGACCCCTTTCTCCTTTTTATCTTTAAACCATTGCAATTCCCATATTTTTATGTTATTTCATAAATAGCGAAATGCATGTCAAAGAAAATGCAATTAAAACGTTTTTACATAACTTTAGAAATAAGGATCCTGGATAAAAACAGATGATACAAATTATTCATTTTCGATTTACAAAATCAATTAAATATACCAAACCAATCAAACGTTAAAAAAGAATTTAGGTGGAATGCATTTATTTTTGTGTGATATCACATTCACACTACTGACATCACATTCACTTATATGACATCACATTTAATCTTATGACCACATACACAACAGTGACATTATATAGAAATGAAAACGCCCCAACTGAAACATTTATTTGGTTTTACCTCATCATTTTTTTATTCTGTTTTCTTTAAAATTGTTCTTTATAATTTCACAATTTGAATCATCCAATTTCTTTAATTACTCTAATTTCCCGGCTGATTTTCATTTTTTCTGTTTTTTCTAAATTTCCCAACTAATTTCAATTTTTTTCCATTTTAAAAAATATCCCAAACCAATTTCAAATTCCCCCCCCCGCTAACAATGTGTATTATGACATCACAGACGTGGGCTCCCCGTCAGGCGAGAGTGACGGGGCAGGCTGGGTTAGTGAGGAGGTTAAGGTCATGTTGCAAAACGGGGAATTTGATCTGGAAAACTCAACACACGATGGCAGAGGAGATGACAATGATAATAAAGCTGAATTGGAAAGGTGAGATTTTGTTGATGTAATGGAATCTTACGTTTTCTTTCACAATTTCTTTGTGTTGCATATGTGGTGACTTACGTAGCAGAAAATTGTTTCTCTTTATGGTTTCCTTACGCAATATCCAAACACATTTTGTGGATAATTTGAAATATTTTCACAACAGCTTATTTTCTATTGAAATGTGGTTTCATGCTTGATTAGCAAACTTAATCTGTCCTAATTGAGAGATACTTTTGAATCTAAGATTTTTCTAATCATAACTTTCACACTATTTTTGCGCAGTTCTCTGTTCTATATCAATAATTAGGAGAGCCAATTCTCAGATTACCTCGCGCCTGCACAGGGATTCGGGAGCTTTCTCAGTGTGTTATGTGCGATGGAATATTCTGTTTTCTAAAGCATAGGACAGCATAGCTCTCTATATGGAGGTGTCCCGTTCTAAGGTCCTCAATTATAGTGTCAATCCATCCCGACCG
>CH003245.1:593317-674730 GCA_000149265.1 Ciona savignyi
AGGTCCTATCCTAAGTAAATGTTGAAGTGACATTCCTTAATGTCCCAACATGATTTTATTAGCTTTATGTGTTTGCCCTGATAAGTTGTGCTCCTTAATAAACTGGTAATTAAGTACTTTAAATGTTTTGATGTTTAACATACGTTGTTTGTTAAAAAAACTGGCGTTTTAAAAAGTTTTCAGTTAAAAATTTACGCGTTAAAAAAAATTATCTGTTCAAAGTTTGGTGCTTAAAAAACTTCTCCATAAACGGTTTTGTCGTTTCCACCTGTAATAAAGATCATCCCCCCAAAGGTATGAGCAAAGAAGTAGAAAACCTCTTGCACGAAAACACAAAGTTGTTGGCGACAAAGAACGCGTTAAACGTTGTCAAAGATGATTTGATTCAACAAGTTGATCAACTTACCACTCAGCATACAATACTCAAGTAAGTGGGAATGAGGGATTGTGAGTTTGCTTCTTAAATAATTTATGCTCACTCGTGCCCTATTTATTTTCAATGCAAAACAAGTTTTTGGCAATAAAATAAGGCATTTTGTGATCTGTATAAAACAAGTGACCTGTATAGAACAAAACAGTGGAGACTGTGATCCGTTTTGCAAACTTGGCTTTTTAAATTTAAAATTACCTGCTTTATTTATAATTATGCCTGTATTTTATTAAAAGTACATCCGAAGTAATCTATTTTATACATTAATGCACACAATCACATACCTTTTACCACTGTGTGAATATTAAGCACATTGATTGCATCTGGCCAACCCCTTGTGTCACCCCTAAACCCCATCCAACCACATCCACTTCCAGAGAGGAGTTGGAAACATCAGAGAAAGCGAAACAGAAGCTGCAGGTGCGCATGGGAGAGTTCGAACAGCAACTCGCTCAACTGCAGCACGAACTCGAGAATGTGGGGAAGGATGGGATGAGGAACTCTGTCTCGAAACAAAGCGATGAAGATGTAGGTTATTTTTAATTCCCATTCCAGAATCAAAATTTGAATTTAATCTTTGTTTTTAACCATTTTTATGTTTTTAGGGATTTGAATATTGTAATAGCATAATATATACATCTCTTATAAATACATCAGCAGATACCATTAAATAGCAAGAGTTTAATGTACTACTTCAAATAACCTAGAACATATGTCATTAATGCTATGTCTCATGTTGTAGGGATAGGTTCTGCTCATTCTCACAATGCGCACTCTTATAAGAAATCGTTCATTACTCAAATTTAAATAGAATTTAAATGCTGCGATAGCAATATATATTTTTTATAAATGCATTAGCAGATATTTTTTCAAATATCGCAAGTTTTACGATTCCCCTTTTATTATTACATAACTTCTATATAAATATATCTCTAAAAATGCATGAGCTCATTGTTCAAAAAGCGCAGTAGTTTTGTAGACCTTTTCATCAACAGCTTTATTCATCTTTTCATCAACAGCTTTATTCAAATAGCCCAAGATTTTTAACCCCTTTTTTAACATTTGATCTCTTCGTGTCCCAAGGATGCAGTCCCGACTATCCCAGCATAATGCATTTATTAAAGAAACAACATTCACCTCTGGCTATAAATAAGCATCTTCGACGCCTCCCCTTTTATTTACATACGTTCTCCATACAACCCCAGGATGCAGTTCCGCTGTCCCAGCGCAAGCGGTTCACGCGGGTCGAGATGGCTCGCGTCCTCATGGAGAGGAACCAGTACAAGGAGCGATTGATGGAGTTGCAGGAGGCAGTGAGGTGGACCGAGACTCTTAGAGCTTCACGGAACCATCCGGAAGTCCCACAACCCAAGATCAAATCAAAATCGAACATTTTCAATTTGTAAGTCGAATAAAGATTTGAGTCTACTCTCTACAGTATAGTAGAGCTGCTAGAGCATGTTGGGTGTTATGTTTCATCCCTATCAGCCAGTGCGTTATCACATGAACAATCGTCATTTTCCCTCTTGCCTACTGTCGTTTTTTCATAGTGTTAATGTTATAGAATAGGATTTCATGTTTAATGTAAATAGGAATATGCAAGTTGCTTATCACATGGATAAATGTCAGCTTTCCTTATGCCCACTGTCGATTACTGGAGCTAACGTTTGAGTTTGTATTCTTTTTTTATTTGAAATGTTAAGCCAATGCATTTTTTAGTAACATCTGTTAAATGCGTTAACTAACAACAAACTATCTGGTAATTTTGAACCTATATCCATTTGGGTGGGGCATTCTGTTTTTTTTTCAATTGGCCTGTAATATATGAAACAGTTTCAAATTGTTTGTTGGATTTCCTTGGAGTTGTGCTATTTAAGTTGATAATAACGAATGCAGCAAATGGAATAGGGTGACAAGGAAATAATTAACCTAGATAGTGCGGTGATTACAGCTATTTAAACCTACATTTCAGTTTCAATGTGTTTCTACTCTATCCATGCCAATGTAATATCTTAAACCAACATTTTTTGTTATATTTCTAATAAAACATCTTATTTTTTTATATTTTCTTTCTCCTTTTATAATATTTTCCTTTCTGTGTCAGTCAATCAACACTAAAATTCCATATTTTCTGTATTTTTTTAAGTATTTATTTACCAACTGTCCTAAAATTCCGTATTTTATGTATTTTTTTTATATTTATTTACCAACGGTCCTAAAATTCCATATTTTAACCCCTCACCACTCCACCCCCAGTTTCAGTCGGTTGTTCACGTCGAACAGCTCCGAGAATGCAGCGCCGAGCCCCCAACCCCCTCAAGTGGACCCTTACACCATCCGCCACGGCCGCAGACTGCCCAACTCGTCAAATGAGTTAAACGTATCGATGGCATACAACGCACCATCCTCTAAAGTGATGCCTCGTTCGAAAAGTACATCGATGTCATTGTATGGAAGATCACCCACCATCGACACACTAAGAGAAGAGTAAGCATTTGCATTTAAATCAGTATTTAAAATCCAAAGATTATGGTTGTTATTCAACAATAATAAATACATCCTGTACTTGTAATAGAAGAATAAGCATTTGCATTTAAATCGTTATTTTATGACAAAAACTGTTAAAATCCAAAGATGAAAGTTGTTATTTAACAATAATAAATACATCCTGTATTTAGAATAGAAGAGTTAGCATATGTATATGATCAAATCGTTCTTTTATTACGCTTTAAATATAAAGATTAAGTTGTTATTTATCAAAATATATCCTAGGTTTATTAGAGAAGAGTAAGCATTTCCAGTTGATAAAATTATTTTTTTTTTCTAAAAAACTTATAAAGCTAAAGATTTAGGTTGTTATTTAACAATAATGAGAACACAATAATGTTAAACTACAAAGTTCAATAACATCATATATTGGATCAAATTTTTTTATGACAAAAACTGTTAAAATATAAAGATTAAATTTGTTAAATATTTAACAATAATAAATACATGACATAAGGCTAGCTGTACCACATTTTCACATTATCACATGATGCTTTCTCCCTGTTTATCCTCCAGTGTGGCGTATTAATCCTTCCACGTCATTTTAACATACATACTGTCAGCTTATCCACCAATAAGTGCTGGTTAACTCTTTTATATCACCTATACTCCCCTATTTGTGTCAGTATACTTTTCCATTCGGCTAATATTCCTTGCTTTGCCCTATTTTGTCAACTCTTAAGAGTATATTTAAACACGCTTTGTCAACTATTTTTCAACACGTGTTCCTATTTTATTGGTCCCAATTTTAACCCCTTCACTAGGCCTACTCATAAACATAAGCCCCTTTTTTTCAAACTTAGCCCTAAGTTTATGAACAAGAAGGACATGATATTTAACGCGGGGTAAGTTAACTGTGCGTTTGTGTGCAGTCGTGCTTACCTCATCGTGTTAAACTAACAAACGGAAGTTTCTAGAACTATGTTAAAAAAAAAATTTTCAAAGAGAGTGTTGAGAATAGCCCAGGGGTCGGCAACCTGCAGCTTTTTCAACCTTCTGATGTGGTTCTTAATAATATTGATGCTACTGTAGCGATCGCTTATAAGTTAATACCTGTGAATAAGTGAAACAAACAAAAGTACACTTGTGTCTTTATCTCACACAGTGTTCTGTAATTTCTGTTTTGTGAATATCAGTTAAAAATGGCTCTGTAAGTGCAAAATGTTGCCGACCCCTGGTATATCCGTAACACCGCTAAAGATTGTCTTTGCTTGGTTGTTGAGTAAAATATGAACAAATACTGCCAAGGCAAGTATATACCATTTGGTTTATACTCTCCTTACAGTATTTGTTTCTTGAGATGTTTTAAAAATTTTAAAAATTTTCTAATTTTACTCTAATAAAGTTTAACTTGAAAATAAATGTAGGTACATGTGAAGGTACACACTAATTAAATAAACCTGTCAATAATGTGCGTAACAGATTAATAAGTAACTCGGGCTGGGTGTACTTGAAGTGACGTAATTTCGGTAGACACAAAAACTTAATGACGTAATGTTATATTGGGATGCATGGATGTAATTCTTCCACTGCTTGGTATGCTTTGCCCATCGAATGTATCCACACTATCTACCGATATGGACCATAAGGAACACTACAGTATAAGTCACAATGGTGTTTTTTTACGACGGTTTCATTATGCGCATCGGCTTATAAGAATCAATTTTTGGGTAAAAAAATATTCGAAGCGTGTATTATGATATGTGATATACGGTACTTGGCGAATGCATACCAAACACATATGAATCTTCTATTGCTTTACAAGTTATCTTTTCCAGATATATTTAGCCTTTAATGCTGCCCAATATGCGATTTAAGCTTTACACATGGGGTTATTAGAAATTTAAAGCAAGAAAATTCTAGAATAATAAATGACTTGGGAGCCAAACTGATTTTGTACGCTTTCGATCAATATAATAATTATATTTGGTGCAGTTCTTGGATAAATCCTGTGACATAAGGACAAACATCATTTGACTCTAACCAATCAACATATTAACAATGTATTTTCTTCAATCCATACATTTTTTCATGCCAACGAAAAATATAATATTTTTGCCCAATACTGCCACTTCTAGCGCAAACTAATACAGGATGTAGTATGGAATAGTTTCTCAATGTTTTATATCCACCATCTTTCTATACCAACCATCCATACATGAGCTATATTTTGCCCAGTAATAGTGACATTTTGCACAGTTATAGTGAACTTTTCCACAGTAATAGTAAAATTTTGTCTAAAAATAGAGAAATTTTGCACCGTAATAGCGAAACAGGTCTTCAACAAAAAGTTCAAATTTCCAGGATTGATCGGCGGTTGCCACATTTAAAACCGGAAGTTTCCGCAAGAAACAGGTTAAGCATGTGGAGGCATGACGGACCTCATTTTTTGGTTTCCAACCATTATTTAACATAGAACTTAATAGAGACATTGATTCTAACCTTTCATGCAATTTTCCTGATATTATTAACAGCTACAAAATTATGGAATTGATCGAAAAATGAAAACGCAATTTTCCGAATAGATTGAGATTATTTGATTTTGCTGCAGTGGTCCTTTTATATTACAGATTTAATCAATTTCATTATTTGAATAGTAATTAAAAATAGTAAAAAATTGTTTTCTAATAAATACAATGCTGAAATAAAACTTGTCCATTTCGATATATATAGATTTGTTTTTCTAAATTACAATTGCTCTCTATATAAAGAGTAAAGATTAATAAAATATAATTAGATAATATTATTAGAAAGTCTTAAACTTTAAACTTAACCGAAGTCTAGTTTATTTGAATTTATTGGAAAATCAGATATCCTTATTAATAAATCAATTGTTTTCCCTATTGGACATTCCAAATATGATGCGAGGTTGAGTTAAACCTTGTTCACACAACAGACACCGTGATACACTTCATGCCCATTAAATACAATCTCAAACTAAAGAAATTGTTTTATGCAATTTAAAGCATACCTTTCCATACTGTATGTAGTTCAGCGGATTATAAGTCCCTATATATACCTTTCTATACTGCATGTAGTTCAGCGGATTATTAGTCCCTATATATACCTTTTCTATACTGTATGTAGTTCAGCGGATTATAAGTCCCTATATATACCTTTCTATACTGCATGTAGTTCAGCGGATTATTAGTCCCTATATATACCTTTTCTATACTGCATGTAGTTCAGCGGATTATAAGTCCCTATTTTAAAATGATACTTTAGCATTATGGAAAGTGTACATCTTTATATCGAAATCATACTTTCCTCTTTAGCATGTTACCGAATGCCCATTTTTTTATACGGAGAAGTACATCTATTACCATAAGGGGGAAATATAAATATACAGGTTAATATAGCATAGGGGGGAAGTGTGCATCTTAATATCGAAATGATACTTTCGTATTCAGCATGTTACTGAATGCTGATTTGTTGATTTGTTTAGCTACATTCCCAAAAGTCTCTTTTTTCAATTTTTTCCTTTCTTGGACTCCGGTATTATCACATCACCTTTTACCAGGTGGCTGACTGGTCCAAATAACCACGACCGAAATTCGTAAGCATCTTCGTAGACTTTAACTCATGCGTCTTGTTTTGATGTTTCACTATGAAATTCTTACTTTTGCATCTTCCTGCTTGCAATATTTAATTTATTCCGAAATAACCAAATATTCTAGCAAAACGCCGGAAAAAAAATTATAAAAAGCAAAATTTTATAATATTTTTTTTGATGAAAAATCTATTTTCTTTCCCTGAAATATCTTCGCTTATTATTAGATTAAATTCATTATTTTGGATAACACACAGAAAAAATAGAAAAATTATGATTACCCTAAGTTCATTCAAACAAAATATGAATTAAAAATATATTTATGATTTAAATAATTTTAAATTCCTAATAATTTTTATTTCTGTACATTAATTAACCTGTCAATGTTCATGTTGATAATTATGCCTAAAACATTGATTTTTCTCGAAATATATTTTTAACAATGATATTAATGATTTTACCCTGTAGGAATATTTAATAATAAACAAAGCATGCAATACCTTACATTTGTATCTGCAACATATTCATAAAAAAATCAAATCATTTAATAATCAATGCATTTTGCAGTGGCATGTTCTCAAAATCAAATTCATTATTTTATCAAATTATTTTATAGATGTTTTTAATAAAAACCGCTAAACCTGTGTAATAGCGCCACCTGTAGCTGTAGTATTATGCTCCCAGCGCTTTAAACAGGTTAAGCTTTTAACCAGGATGATTTTTAAAGATTATTTATTTTAGAAAACTAATTTACTGCCATAGTGATTATAGGATTGCTTAATAACAAGCATTCTGAAATGCAAACATTAAAGTTGATTTTGTTTACTTGTATTTTACAGTTTTTTTAATTTTTGCAGCTCCAAAGACACAGTGAGGTACCAAACTCGTATGAATGACAACCCGAGAATACAGGTAAATTTTGAACAAATCACCTATGTTAAATCGCATTTTATTGTAAATTCTTTGGACATATAAGTTATGTTGTAATTTTAACCATAGTTTAATGGTGCGGACATTTGGCAGTGTTGTAATAAAACCGGAGTCCCATTTTACAAAGATTAGATTTGCCTTGAGTGAGAACTTTGAAATGACTTGACTCGAGATTTTTTGCAAAGTGACTTCTGTATCTCACCTCTCACCCACGTTACCTAACTATATCCATCCACCATACTTGTCTCACCCACGATAGTCTCATCACCCAAATAACGCATGTCTTACCCACTTTACCCACCTAGGCATGTGGGTGGAGTCTCCCCAACAGCCCAGCGTCACCCAAGGAAGGTTCTAGAACAGTACCTGTCCCTGTATATTGTGGACCCATGGTTGATAGCAATGCTAATATGAAGGTAGGGTCCTAAGTATTTGCATTACTACTGTATATTCTGTATTACTAGTATCTGTATTATGTTTTAGCCAATATATTGCTTCCATATTAGTCTCTGTGTTGTTCTCTATATTATATGTATTAGCTTCTGTATACTAATGTATTATCAGCCAAGTCCTCTTTATCTTAAAAACTGCACATCATACAAATCTACAATCAAAGCCTAACATACCACTTCCAGATGTCAGATCACCTTGCGCCCACCGTCTGGTTAACGGAGCTATTGCAGTGTGTTGTATATAATTCACCTGGTGCTGTAATTTAGTAGAACCCATTAATCCGCTGAGTTCAGGCAATGTTGCCTTGTGAACCTACAACCCTTCAGCTGAAAGGCGGCGCACTAACCCACCAGACTAATCTGTCAGACAAAATACCCAGGTATGGTGTGCGACAGCGGTGAACATGGCTGTGGGGCGTACGAGGGATGGGGGGTCGATCATCGGAACCTCCAGCATCTTCTATGAGGGGAAGGAGCTGGGAACAGTGGTCGAGAATGAGGTCATGGGGGATGGGAATGAGAAGGAAGTCGTTCAACTTGAGGAGGTTGGTATTGGTGTCGGTGGTGGTGCTTGTGTGCTGCTTGTGTTGCTTGTGGTGTTCGTGGTACCACCATCTATTCACTTCAATTTACTGGAACCAATCATTCTACTGGGCTTAGGCAAGTTTGTTAAGTGCCTTGATCAAGGACTCAACTAATTAGCTAGCGATCAGTTTCGAACCTGCAACCTTTCGACTAAAAGGCGAAGCACTAACCCACCAAGCTAATCAGTTGGACGTATGTGGTACTTCATTACTTTGTTCTTTGCAGGAGTTGGAGAACCAGACGCAAACGATCAAACAAGATGAGAAACGGCGGGAAGCGCTTAGCTCCCTCGTGTGGATAGTATCGGGCGACACTCGGTCGGGAAACGGCGCTCACGGAGGGAGTAAAGTTCGGGTGATGGATGCACAGGAACCCAACAAATGCATTGAGGAGTTTATCATTGGGAACAACGATACTCATGTGCTGTGCATGGCTAGTGTACCAGGTGCAGAAAATAAAAAAAATGGAAATTTCTTTTGACTGTTTTTCTCTTTCTTTTGTATACCGTCCCTAATTCCCGACCATAGGCATCGATTCAAAGGTGACAGAGGTAACATGAAACCACCATAAAAATGTAGGGTAGCATTATACATAACAATCTATAATCTATAACATTCACCGAACATTTCCTTCATTGGAGATTTAATTGGAAGCAAAAAATATTTGTTACAAAAATATAACTTGTCTAACTTGTTATATAATTTGTTACAAAAATATAAATATACTTGCTAAGTTGCTTTTGCTACTTCTGCTAATTTGCCTCATTTAAAACTGGTTTTTATAACAAGTAAATATAAGTTTACCTCGAAATTTCGTCAAAACTCAACTACCCAGGTGCATTGGAGGAAGATTATTCGATGTCCGACTCACTTGAAGCGGACTCCATGTACAGCAGTGCAGGTATTCCTACCTCTGTTTAAAGCCATGTTTTTGTGCACCAATTTAAGTTTGTTGTCAGTTATAAAATGTGGTCTGATATTGAGACAGATTGTAATGGCTATATTCTTTACTTGTATTCTTTTGTTGTTTGTCAAAAGAAGCAAAAGATGTATTTTTTAAAAGGATAGAAAATGTAATATTTACACAAATCAATTTATTTTGATAGAAATCTATTGGCTGGAAAAGTAATAATGGGAGTGCTGTGTTGTTTATTTATTAGTTAAAAGGGCTAATGGCCCCAATAGGCTAGTGCACTTTGCAATAATAAAATTATATTGTGTTTAACTGCTTCTTGTGCCCCTTATTTTCTTTACAATATCAGTGCCTGTTGGGGTGTAATTTTAACCTTCAAACTTACCTCCCCAAAAGTATATTCCCATGACCCTAACCCGATAACCTCCCCCAAACCCACCCTTGCCCATAATTTCAACCCCCTCCACCGACCCCGCCCCAAATCCCACAACTCCCCCCCCAAAACACTGATATTACCCCCTTGACTTATCCCAACCTCCCCCTAACCCCTTTCACCTCACCCTAGGAGAGAGTAGCATGCTTGGGATGACCCAGTCACCCACAGACGTGGACCCACCATCCACGAGGACACAGGAGGACGGCGTGGAAGCCACGGAAGATCTTGTCTCCTCGGATCCCACCAACCTCCTAAGAGTCCAACACAAGGAACCACTAGGTAACCCACATCTCTGCCTCTCAGTAGGATGGGGAGTTAGGAAGATGAATTATTCATATCAAATAAGAGATTGAGGAAAAAAATTATATTTTTTGTGATAGAATATATATTTTCAATTTTTTTAATTGTTAGTACAATATATTAGTATGGGCGAGTCCCCATTAGTGCTGGGACCAGGAATGTAGGCCATAGAATGCATGTTATTTTAATACCCAAGAGCTATCACGGATATTGGGTATAGCGGTGAAGTTAGTTGTTTACTATTATTTTTTACAATCTATTCTGCTGGCAAAAGAGAATGCTATTTTGTAGCAACAATCACTGATTTGGATATACCTATGTAATTATATAAAGAACTTAAAGCTTTGAAAGTAAAGTAGGCCAAGGAATGCTAATACTCTATCCGTCTATCGCCTGAGAGCCATAATGGCTACCGAATTTTTAGTAGTGATAACTCAGTACAGAAAATTATAATGAATGATTTTAATCGAATTGCTACCTAGTCTTTTATGTTATAACTTATTTCTGTAAGACGTATAACAAAGTTGAATTATTTTACCAGCAGAAAAGAAATTTTCACCCGAAGGACAAAACGGACAAAGCAATTTATCAGAAAGTCCAAAGGTAAATTGATTTCATAACATTTTATGACTAATGATTCAAATTTTTTATAAATTTTGTTTCGAATGTGTATATAGATTAAGGGGTATTTCTTAATACAATTTTTCTGAAAAAAAATCATCGTTTAATTAAACAAACTTGGTGTTTTGTAATCTTACCAACATTTTACCTGCATCTACATAGTTAGTTAAATGATGCCAACTCAGTTAAATAGTTTTAAAAAACAATCGTTGTGATACAATAACCACTAGAGTATTTCTGTCATTTTTGGACACAAATTTCGGATTTTTAGAACAACCCCAAAACTACGACTCTTTCAACATTTTCCTTTTAGATTGGAGGTATTGAGATGGTTAAGACACCGACCGGAGAAAAAGGGGAATTCCCACCTTCAGACCAAAACGGTGGCGGCGACATGGCGCCATCAAAAGATGACAACCCCCCTTCCTCCACAGATGATATGAAGCTAGCGAGTGTGCAGCCTACAGTGTGGATGGGGGCACAAAATGGATGGTATGTTGGGTTTTGTAGAATGGGTTTTATCTGGAATTAGTGATATATGCCATGCACTAGATTGTAGAGGTGTAATCGAGTAAATGGACATATATTACTAATTGCAGAATCAAGTATGTGGGGTTGGGTTTAGCTACAATGAGTAATAACTAACATGCTTAGTGCTAACATGGTTAGTGAATGCATTGGACAGTTGTTATTAAAGCTTAAATATGGGTTTGTTGGAAGTTTAAAAGTGGTGGGATAGGAGAAAGTTTTTACCAAACGTTATTATTAGTTTTTAAAGCATATAGTGAAACAGGGTGTTTATAGGAAACATAGCGAATGCAAAAATTATCTAAAACATAGGTGATTTCGTTAAATTTTGTTGAAACTTATGTCCTAGGAAAATTCATGTTTTTATAACGAAAGTAAATATCATTGAAGTTCGATGATATTTACTTTCGTTATAAAAAACATTATAAAAACTATGTTTTACATAATTTTTGCATTCGCTATGTTTCCTATAAACACCCTGTTTCACTATATGCTTCAAAAACTTATAATAACGTTTGGTAAAAACTTTCTCCTATCCCACCACTTTTAAATTTTTGTGTCTGAAATAACTTTAAAATGGATTTTTATGCAATTGTGTTGAGTCTAGTTATATTAATCATTATAACTTTTAGATAACTTGACCAAGACTTACTAAAAATGTAACAGGTCTTCTATGTTCTACATTTCTGAATCCTGTGCTATCATAGACCTGCCCATACTATTGCATTGTTGATGTACTAATGCGTCATTTATAAAAAAAAATTAAGCTCAACTGCTTCATGATCCTAAATACTCCGTAATTCTCGTCACATTCTCACAAGAGATCCGTTTCAGCGTGTACGTTCATTCCGCTATCAGCCACTGGGGGCGCTGTTTGCACCAGATACGACTTAAAGACTCAGTTTTGTCTATCGTGCATTTAAAGGGAAGGGTGTTGGCTGCACTTGCTGATGGTACGGTGGCTATCTTCAGAAGAGATACAGGTATGTTGGTTGTATTAGGGGAAGTATTGGCACGATGTGTTTTGGAAATGCATTTTACCGACATTAAAAATAATAGGATGAAGCTCATGTCTCTCTTGTTCTTAAAGCTGAAAGCAAATTTGGGTTATTCACAGTTGGGTTAACCTATCTATTGCAATGTCTTAACTTAATGGAGATACTGCTACAGTTTTTTTTACACCATTTATCCACTGGATTCAGGAAATATCTGCGCGTTGCCAAATGACACGACCGTCTATCCAGCGGCTGGTTTCAATCCCATTACCTACCTATTTACATTTCTATCCACTGCAACAAAGCCAGCCAACCGAATGTATGCCACAAAAACTAGTGTATAGCATATAGTGTTGGAGAATATATGAATATGTAGATGAATGTATATGTTTTTGTATATGGTGAATAGTAACAAATACTGAAATATTATATATAAGTTGGTGCTTACAATGTGTTCAATTTAACTGGTGTATAGCATGTAGAACTTTAGAAAAGTCTGTACTCTGTAGAAATAAAAGTTAGGAGTATATGTACATATGTATATATGTACTTATGTATATGTACGGATATAGGTTTTTTACTGTGGCATAGTGATAAGCATTTAAAGTGTACACATATTTTGTCACAGCCTCATTGTTACGTTCATAGAACTGATAGCACGTTTAAGCAGTTACTCACTTCGAATGAATCACCAACACCATTGCTATTGTTTTGTTAATATATTAAAGCGGCAACTAAAAGAAAATGATACATCCTTAATAATCAATTTATTCTGTGAATACATTGTAGTTTGTAGAACATTTGCTTACATAAAATTTGGCGTGCAATAGTTAAAATACAAACGCTTCTCTGTTATACAGTACAAAGATCGAAAAAATAACAAACAAAACAAAAAAAATGCTTGCTGCGACAATGCCTAAAATACGTGGCAATGATGTAAAAACATCGAAATACAATCAAAATGAAGATTTTTGCAACACTAATTATTACGAAAGCACACCTAATTCCCACAGCTACATATTGTATATGAGTTACCACCATTCCACCCCTCTTTCACAGATGGTGTGTGGGACTTGTCGAGTTATTACCTGCTTGACCTGGGTCGTCCCCACCATTCCATACGTTGTATGAGTGTGGTGTATGACCATGTATGGTGTGGATACCGGAACCGGATTCATATCGTCGAGCCCAAGTCAATGAAAGTGGTGGTAAGTCGGAGAATGTAATATTAAGGATGGAATAACGATTTTAAAAACATCCTCTAAATATTATGTTAAAATATCACATTTTATCAAATTTTATTATTAGTTTTTGAAGCATATAGTTAACACGTGCTGTAAATAATATGTCAATATACTACTTTTATACAAAACTTTTTTATTAATTTTTTTTTACCAGACCATGTTATTATTACTTGTAGTTACAAACATGCTCCAAATAATTCAAGATAAGACTGACATAAACAAACCTCGTTATTTCGTTCAGAAATCGTTCGATGCCCACCCTCGTCGGGAGTCGCAGGTTCGACAGCTCGCATGGGGTGGGGATGGGGTGTGGGTTTCCATACGATTGGATTCCACCGTACGACTCTATCACGCTCGCACACTGCAACACCTGCAAGATGTCGACATCGAACCTTACGTCAGCAAGGTGTTGGGGTCGGGGAAGCTCGGATTCTCATTTGTCAGGTGGGAAGCTCGGTTCTTTGGCTGGTTAACTGATTCTCTGATTTGGTGGCTCGACTGGTTTAAATCACTGGTTTATCTGGTTTGTCTGGTTTATCTGGTTCAACTAGTTTATCTGGTTCAACTAGTTTACCTGGTTCGACTAGTTTATTTGGTTCGACTAGTTTATTTGGTTCGACTAGTTTACCTGGTTCGGCTAGTTTATCTGGTTTAGATGGTTGGGCAGGTTTGGTTGGTGTGGTTGGTTTTGCTGGTTCATCCGACTCAACTGGCTCTTAAAGTTAACTGGTTTGGTGGTTCAATTGGTGTGGTTGGTTTATCTGGTTCAACCGACTAGTTGGACCCGGATAGTTGCCTGATTCAGCTTGTTGGTTAAGCTGGTTTTGGCTAATTTGGATGGTTCGGCTGGTAGGTTGAAAATTTCTTGTGTTTTTTATGGAGAAGACCCAACAGTTCCTATTTGTATTTTACTTGACTTTTCAAATGAAATCATTTCATTCCAGAATCACAGCGCTTATGATCTCACAAAACCGATTGTGGATTGGGACCGGTAATGGAGTAGTGATGTCAGTTCCACTCTCTGAAGGTAATACTTTGGGATATATTGGTGTTAATTTTATTTTTTTAGTATAAGGCTATTTTCTTTGATTAAAATTAAGTATATTACTTTACTATAAGAGATTGGCATTTCTTTTCTAAATAAGTTGTGTAAGGGTTTGGTTTATAAAATAAACAGAATAATGAATTAATTCAATCTGAAAGAGAAGGCAGTAGATCACAGAAAGAATACTTAAAAACAGCACAAATTATTACCACAAAAATGGTCAGTTCTTACAATTTTTTAGTGAGTTAGAAAAAAATGGTGAATTGTTATAAATGTTTTGGGGATCTAGAAAAAAAATTGTCAGTTGTCATAAAACTTTTAGTCAGTTTTACCTTTTTAGTGCAGTGGTCAACCATTATAATATCCAACCAGCAAAGAAAGCAGTTAACAAGAGAGCCTCGTTAGAAAGAAGATTATACGGGGTTAGGTGCCAGCGGCTGATACTGGGGTGTGATGTACCCCAGTTGGCGTGCGTCCTCTGCGGTAAAACCATCACGGAGGGTGAATCCCCCGTCATGGATCATTGCACCTGTCACGAGGATAACCCCACCCCTCACCCATCCATGCCCCAACGTAATAAGATAAAGAAAAGAGCTGGAAAGATATTGAAGCTTAAGTTTGTGAGGACCAGAGGTTAGACATGACCTAAAGGCTCTGCGTTTTACAGACACAGTATATATAGCCGATGTTTATTTACAAAGCAAAAATTCTCCATTGCAATTGAACATAGTATTGAAACAGATACATAATTAAAATTTCTGCAAAATTTATTTATGTTCAATGGAATTGGTATAGCTTAGATTAGATGTATTAAGTAGGGGGTTATACAATATATGAAGGCAGATATTTAAAACAGAGCAATCGGCCTGGCCATGAAGGTTTTAAGTTGGTTTATTTCTTTAGAAATAAATAGCAGCAAATAAAACAATTTATAAACTTGATAATAGGAAAGGGTGAAAACTTGGACAATTTTCTCATATATAAACATTGTACAATATAAATACATTATTTCTTTTTCATAATACTTTTATTATAGTGTTTATTGTTTCTTACTTAAACTAACCATGGCACTAAGTCAAGAAAGAATTCAAAGTTCTTATATATAGTTTTAAAAATAATTTCTGCACAAGGTGCACGTAGCAGCCAATCGTCGAACGCAGTGCTCTCGTCATCGGCCCGCGGTGCCGAACGTCCCGGTGGCGTCGTGCGGGTGTACAAAGACCCGCTGAGTGACAAAATCACCCCCGGTACCTTCATACCATACTGCTCGATGGCCAACGCACAACTCAGCTTCCATGGGTATCGGGATGCAGTGAAGTTTTTCGTCGCCGTGCCAGGTTCGGTGTTATTAAAGGAATTGGGGCTAATCGCGACAATTAACACACAGTGTATAAATGACTTATCTATTTGCATGCAATTTTAGGTCTCTTTAGTGTTTTGTTCAAATCAAAATGTAGTTTTCTTATTATGTACAATTTTATTTTAATAAAACACCAATGTTGTCCAGAACAGTAGGTGAAATAAAGTTAACATAAAAAAAACTGAGGAATATAGTTTATTAATTCTTTTAAGTAAATAACCATCAGAAAACTTTTTTTCTTATATAAAATACTAATTTCCCTTGCTATTCGAAGACTATATATTCTGTATTTAAAAAATAGTTGCAATAACTTATCTGATTGTAGTGAAGTAGTGTGGATACTTTAAGCCATAGAGGTGGGAAAACACTCCTTTGCGTTAAACTTACAGGGGATTTCCCTTTACCCTCCGCCCTGCCAAGAACACAAGAAATAAAAAAAATATTTTTAATGTTTCACCCACGTCTAAACATCTTTGCCAACTTTCCAGGTTGCGTCACCCAACCAAGTAATGCAAATGACCCAGGTGGTGTATCACCCCCCAAATCCCACCCCAACAATGGAACCCTGGTGCTCAGCGGGGGTGATGGGTATGTGGACTTCCGCAAGGGTGACCTGGTCGCTTTCTCCCCGGAAGAAACCCGATCATCGAACGCTGGGATGCAAAGCACGACACAGATGAGCCATGTTATTGTGTGGCAGCTCACACATCAGTGATAAACCCATATGCAGTATGTACAACATCATATACACCCCAACCCACATACAACTCATACTGCAATCACATACAAACCATTATATACAACCCACATAAGATAAGCCCATATGCAGTACATACAACATACATGCTCATCATATACAACCCAACCCAAATATAACTCACATACAACCCATATACAACCCAACCTGCATACAACCCAA
The DNA here is from genome assembly GCA_000149265.1 of Ciona savignyi. NCBI lineage: Eukaryota > Metazoa > Chordata > Ascidiacea > Phlebobranchia > Cionidae > Ciona > Ciona savignyi. Next base: position 610,172 of record CH003245.1, read on the forward strand.
ATACAACTTCAACCCCATACAACGCATATAACCATTAATGATCAACCTATGTCTTACCTCCATGCACAGCCCACTAAGTCTGCAGCCCATAAAACTATAGCCCAATTCCTAAAACTTAAAGTGATGCAGTATTACAACCATACACAGCCCAATGGTATTACCGCTGTATCAGTGGTAGGCCTATCTCTTTTCACTGCATAAATTAAGTATTTATCCCAATTAAAATTAATGTCCCGAGCCCTTAATATATTAGCCCAATTCCTTCATACACTAGTCTGCCTATGTATATAACACTGCGTTTATCTAATCAATAGTTTAACTGAAAAAAGTCAACAGAACCACTCATTACCACTATAAACATTATTTTTTAAAGGATTTTCATCATTACATCATTTTGTTAGTACATTAAAAGTCGCTTGCCAAAGGAAATCCTAAAATAAGATAGATGGCATTGAATTGATTTTCCTGACGTGTTTATTTTATTGTTGAATATTTTTTTTTTACTTGTACAGTGTACATAGGAAATCTAATTTATGTTGACCTGTAGAAAAGGTATATATAACTATATTTATCTTCGTATGCAAATGGTAGAAATACAGCAAAATGGCAATTGAGCATATTAACACCGCAAATAGCTGAATTGTGTGGTTAAAACAACCAATGATCAATTACACACAAATTCCCAGAGCATTAGCATGTGGTCTGTAGGACCAATTTTTATGAGTGAAATTGTTGTAGGACAAAATTAACTTCTTCATTTAAACCCAAACTACCTAATTTATAAGCATGGTGTTCATTTGCATCATGTGGGTTTAAATTAATCAGTCGAAAGCCAATTTTAAACCGTTTGCCAAGGTCAGTGCTTGAAAAGTGTCTCAATTACACATTATCTGTAGCAGAGTGGGTCAGATTTACCTTTTTTATTATAAACTAAGGTGCCCGACTGTGTTTAAAGATTATTGTAGAAAAGTTAGGATTGCTTTTCCTTCTTAATTTGGTTTCTTTCCGCTTACATTGTTCTTGTTGTTGTGCAATTGTTTTATTTTTTCTTCTCTTTTTTCATTGTTGTTCCGACCCCACAAATAGGAGGCAGTTGGTAGGAAATGTTGCGGCTTGTTGGATTAAATGCTGTTTTGGTGGTGTCATTCATTTTCACAGTAATAAAAAGTATACCCGAAGTTGTTGGTTTTTAGTTTATTTCTATTTTCATTGGCTAAATGCAGATATCGAGAAGTCCAAATTAATCTGTAACACATGAACGGGATTGGTCAAGTTTTTGGGTTTAATTCATTTTTGTAGTAAACGCAAAACGAAAAAAACAAACAGCCATTCAAAAAGGATATGTGATGCTGATAAGTGTTTAAACCCCGTATTGTAAGACTTTAGAACGTAGAACTTCAGTTTGTTTTATTCTTAGTAACTCTGTTAAAACGCACAACATTACCTCCTATAAAACAATATAACATTTAAAAGATCACAAACTATAGTATAGTTGTTAAAACCGACTGTTAATCGAATTATTTATAAAGTGTAAGTAGAGCCAGACGTGATCGCCAAACCGAAAATATAATTAAATTACAATTTTTACACTTTAAAAAATCGTTGCATGTTCCTTAGATAACTGAAGTTTTCGCAATCGTAGAAACTATTCCTTTAACTTTTCCGGTCTTTTAGAACATTTGTTTAACGTCGGACGCATTCGAAAGGTTGCTGGTTATAAAGAAACCTTTCGCTTGTTACTTGTGTTCTTGGCTAAACCAATTATTTACAAAACCCTAGACCTAAAACAGCTTTGTTATAGCCAGCCGATGGGCGCGATGATAGGATAGGATAATCATGTTTATATCGGAGCTATAGTAAAGTGTTGTGTATGTTTTACATGTTCCTTTAATTTAGCAGAACCCATTTTTTCGCTGGGTTCAGGCAATATCCGTTAGGTGCCTTGCCCAAGGACACAACCGACTAGCTAGCGACCAAATTTGAACTTATTATCCGACCGGTTAGTCTGGCGGTTTAGTGCGAAGCCATTTAACCAAAAGGAAGTAGGTTCCGAACTGGTAATCATACACAACAGACTGCAATAGCTCCGGTATCTTGACGATGGGCGCTAGGTGATCTGACGATTTCCCGTGGGATAATCCTAACCCTTCGGCTGAAATGCGACGCACTTATCCAATCAGCTAATCAGGTACGTGTAAATATACCCTTGCTTTTTTCATTGACGGGGATAAACATGTATATACTATACTGTCATGCAACTTGCGATTGCCCATGTGTTAACGCATCCTTACATCATCGGTATTTAATCTGAGAATTACCACACTCCCAATCACAGAGGAATATAATATCCACTCGGCGGATAAAACATGAACACAATGGATTAATGGGTAAGTTCAGGCGATGCCTGCAAATTGTCTTGCCCATTGACCCCGGACACACCCAACCATCTATCCACCAGTTTCGTAAATATTGTTTCTATGTCAGTTCCCAAATTAGCTGAATCATGTGACGTATGAATCACCACAATGACGCTTCAAAAATTGAACAAAACCTAATCGCGTCTGGTGAAGTAAGGTTACGCTCTGGCACTTTCTTTATGGTGTGTATAAGCATGAAACTTACATATATAACTTATTATTGGTAAGGGCAGTTGCTAGCATATTCGCCATTGTAATACCTTTATTGTTTAATATAGCCGGATCACAAGTTTTATAAACTTACAAGAAATATTGTATTTGATTAAAAGCAAGAACGAAAGTAATTAGTTCCAGTGATTTTTAAATAATATTTTTTATAATAATCATCGAGTCAACTGAATATTTACAACCCAAACAATATGGAGTTACCGCATATTGGTCAGCATTGCACTGAAACTACATGCAATCAGCTGGGTGAGTTATAGGATATTTAATATTTATGTTTATCTTGTGAAAAATCAATGGGTTTAACACATGATCCTTAAATCACCTCATGCCCAACGTTGGAAAACTAATCAGCCCTAACCCTAACTCTCTAATCTTTAATTTACTAAATCGTTTTCGTATGTTTTTCCTCTTTCCCTACTTTTAGTTTTTCCCGATCTAGCAGTTTTCTACACGATCCTGTGTAAACTAAAATAATATGATTTGAAGACCCTTTCATTAAATTTTTGTTCACCAGGTTATATTTTAAACGGGTATAAACCGAGTTAGATTAGTAAAAATTCTAATATTTAGAATCTATTAACTTCTTTCTTTTTTAGATTTTCTTCCAATGAAATGTGACGCATGTGAGAAGATTTTTTGGTGAGTTTATAATCAAGGATCATGCCTTGGTTATAGAAATGCACAACATATGTAAACTTTTTTTAAAATTAAAATAAAAAAATAATTGAAGAATCACCGTACTGTACGTCATTTTTATTCTATTTTTATATGCTTTAAACATAAAAGTATGTAATCTAACAAATTAAAACCCTCAATTTATGTGCATTTGTTGGTACCTAAATACTTACATTAAAATAATTTGAAAGAAAAACCACATCAATTAATATATTTAGTATATTGGATATGGTTCTACTGTGGATCTTTTTTTACATTTTAAGTAAATACTGTGATTTGGTCATCAATTTGGAATATTGTTGCACTTATTTTTTATTTTCAACGATTGCATGCTATTATGCCCAACCGGTTAGTCTGAATTTCAACCGAAGGGTTGCAGCTTCGAAACTCGGCGCTACCTACTCGATTGTGTCCTTGGGCAGGGCACTTAACGGACATTGCCTGAACCCAGCTGATTATTGGGTTCTACCAAATTGAACGTGTGAATCATACACAACACATTGCAATAGCTCCGGTAACCCAACGGTGGGCGCGATGCGATCTCACGATTCCCATGGGTAAACCCCCTTGATTTTCCCATTTACCAGGATAAACATGAATATCCTATCCTATCCTATGGAAAAAGTGATCAAATATACCAAACACCATAAATATCAAAACCACCAAATTGAAACTACTAAAAATACTATTGTTTCATTTTTTGTCTATTATTATACAAACTAATTTGAATAGAGATAAAATGTGTTCCCATACAGTAAAGATCACATCCGGTACGATGATCACCACTGCTCCTCATCCTACAAGAAGGATGTCCAAGTCCCCGTGTGTCCACTCTGTGGTCAGCCTGTTCCAGTACCGAGGGGGGAAACCCCTGATATCAAGGTTGGGGAACACATTGACAGAGATTGTCAATCTGACCCGGCTAAAAAGAAAAGAAAGGTTAGTTAATGTTGGTAGATTTATACTTACAAGACAGCACATATTTTATTATGCCATGTTGAAAAATATCTTTTAAAACTACCATTTAATTATATACAGAAAATATTTTAGAATAATGTTGCTTATTTATCATTTAGTGTACTATAAAGCCATTAATAAACCATCAAAGTATCTTAGTATAACTTGAAAATATGTATTGTCAAAATTTTTCTCCAGTTTAAAATTTTCATTTTAATTTGGTATTTACAAAAAAGCATTTCTGGCTTTTTATTTAAAGTAAAATGTTTTATTATCAAGCCCCACGAGTATTCATCAACAAGTACACACATGTGGATTTAGGAGATTTTATCGTTTAAAAATTATTGATTTTTCGAGGGTTCTTAAAACACTTTAAACGAAACATGCCAGCTGAGATATCCAACCATCTATATCTATCTATGTTTCCTGGAGTAATATGGTGCGTTTTATAAGACCGAGGGGAAGAGTTGGTTATATCAGTCCCAGGCAGAGACAGTATAATCCAGGTGTTTACCAGCGACTTCGGCATTTTCGACCAGAAGGGGTTTTCCCTCAATTGATAAGTTTGATTTCAAGTCTATTTTATTACACGTGGGAAAGTATTAAGTGGTGCATTGGGATATTCAGCTACTACACCGAGCCACACACTGTGGAGGTTTTGTGGCTCATGCTCTGTTCATGTCTTGTTATTCTCTGTGTGAAAGTCGTCTTGCATTATGTTTGCAAACCCAAAAAGGTGCAAGAGTTTGTTTACATATTGTATACCAAGCTAAAAACAAATTATAAGTAAATTCTAAGTACCATTTGTAGTATTCTAGTATCAAGAAACATGATATATTTATATGTGGAAAGGATTTAAATTATTTACTCTTTGCCGTGGTATATCAACTCTATAGTGCATTATTTGGATATAAGAGGAGTTTTTTTACCAATCAGTAAAAGAGAAATTTAAAATTTTAATATAAGTTCCTAGGCATTTTCGAACCGACCCTAACTCCCTAATCTTTAATTTACTGTTTAGTTTTCATACTTTTCTCTTTCCATCCTTTTAGTTTTCCCCGATCTGGCAGATTTCTACAAGTTCCTGTGTAAACTAAAAAAATCAGATTAGAAGGCTCCAAGCTTTTCTAACTAGAAATTTAATATTTCGATTAAAATTCCCAGGCATTTTCGAACCGCTGTTCGGCTCCTAAATGCAAACAACACGAGTTGATGCCGGTGATTTGCCAAGATTGTCGTCTCAACTTCTGTTTACGCCACCGACACCCAATTGACCACGATTGTAAAGGTTTCCAAGCTTCAGGGAGAGGTGTATCAAATGCTGGGTAGGAATTTGAAATGTTTTTATCTGATTTAAAAGAATCAAAAAATGATTCCAAATCATTTTCTATTTGAATCATGATTCTGGAAAAGACATTCTTAACTCTTTCCCTCCCAACTCGCCATATATGGCGAGTTGGTGGTAAAACATGGTATCCCGTCTGTCCATAAATGGATACAAATCTAAAAAACGATTTCTCCGCAATGCGTAATGGTAGAGACCTCAGCTATGGCTCATTCGATCAAGGAAACCCTATATTTTATTCTCTGTGATTATCGTGGAGAAATATTAAAAATGCGAGGAGTGATAGCCTTTCTTTTTCAAGGCTTCGCCTCTTATTTCTATCGATTTTACACGAATTTACACGTGACTAACTCAGCCAATAGGAGTCGTGTTAACTTGCAAAGAAGCTCTTTTTGTCAAGCAAGTCTTTCTTTACATTCTCTGTGAATTTCGTGCCGTTGAGATAAAAAGGAGAGCTTTGGTGACGTTTTCGCAGCAGGCGGTTATGCTTCGTGTTCACCAAAGCATGAATCCAGCTGGGCCTGCTGAGCGCACGATAAAGAAAAAGGCGGCGAGACTAGCTAGTTCGGTGTGCCCTGCTTTGAAGAATATTGGATATAGTATCTGCGTTTGTTCCACCTTGTATGCCCTTTTTACACTTCCTTCACTGTTCTTTTTTATACTTTTTACTATTTTAGTTCTACAAAACTAAAAACTTCAATGCGTTTTGGTTCAAGTTTTCATAATATAGTCAGAAAAAAGGGAAATTTCAATTACAAATAGTAAAAAAACTACTGAAGATAGAAATACAGTTCGAATTTTCCTGAGTACAAAAACTATTAGACAATCTACATTCCAATTTTCATATCATTTGGTCATTCCAATAATAAGTGAGTATTTCGTTTGTCAGTGCACCTCAAATTTTTCAAAGTCGAGCAGAATTTTCTTTGCATAAAAAGTGGTGTTCACTAAAGTTTACATAATATATTCTTTATTAGAGGTAGATTTTAGATGTGCAGCTTGTTTAAAAGAGGGATAAATTATCTTTCCAACCATACTAAATATTAAATCATAGCATAAACTTTAGAAAAACTGTGCTAATTTGAAAATGACTAAAAATTGTAAAAAACACTGCGGGACAGCATGTTTGAATTAATGCATTTGGCCGGGAGTGAAAGAGTTAATTCTATAGTGGAAACGGTTTTTAATTTGAGTTTTATCTCTTTCCTGGTCTTAAATGCTGTACAGGCACCGGGGTTATCCAGGCAATTCTTTAATACGTTTTCATACATTTAACCCTCCTTTTCTAGTGCTGCGTTATTTTGCAATGTTTTTACGGTACTTTTCATTTCGGTTTTACTGTAACCTGGTGTATAGTCAGTTTAGTTTTTTTTTAATTTCAATTTCTACAGAAATGTTGTTTTAACCAGACATTTATTTCCTCATCATTTTAGCTTTCAATTAATTCATATTTCATGACATCAGCCAGTTATCGCCTGACACAGTGCTTTCCGGCTTTTTATAATCCGCTTTGGAAGTTAAAACCATCAACATACCATGCATTATTAATCTCGTTGTGTTGCCAGCGCGGCTGCTGTTATGAGAACAAGCACTGCAGGAGCTTCCACCTCTCGCCAACGAACGAAACCCTCAAAAACCGTTTCAAACCCCCCGCAAAGGACTTTGTTACACGGTCTTGGGAAAGATTTGGACAGGTGGGTGTGAATAATTAATGATCTATTCGAAACCTTGAAATTTCTGGATCAATAAAACACTGTAATTTACATATGGTGAGTGGTGGCATTTGAGTCAATTTACTGTTCAACCATAACCTGACTGTAGTGGGTTAATGGGTTCGACAAAATAAAAGAATCGTTTTAATCATACACATCACACTGCAATATCTCTATATGACAGTGGGCGCAAGGTGATCTGACGATTGCCCATGTTAACGCCGCTCGTTTTTTTTTTCAATTCACAGGATAAACATGGATATCCTATCTTAACCAAATGTTTAAGATTCTAAAATAACCCTGCCATCCAATATTTCAATGCTTTTTCACTTTACCACATGCTTTACAACACCATGTGAACTAACAGGTAAATTATAGCTGATTGACACGGATCAATGAAACAAAAAATGTTTATTACTAGTTCATTCATATAGTGTGCACCAAACGTCTTAGCTTTTCAATACAAATAAAATTCAATAAAACTAAAAAAATGGAGTTTATTAATATAGTATGCAATGAAATTCTTTAAAAAATGGCTTCCATAAAAATGTAATCCATTTATTACGAAATATGAACAAAATTAGTTGAATATAACCTCTTCGTGTTTGGTAAGGGTTGGTTAATGACTGGTTAAGTAAAAATTCCAATGCAACTGGTCACTAGCTAGTCATTTGTGTCCTTGAGCAAAGCACTTGGCGAACATTGCTTAAACCCAGTTGATTTATGGGTTCTACTAAATTTAAGAAAGGTGTAATTTATACACAACACACTGCAAAAACTCCGATTACCCGTTAGTGGACGCGAGGTGATCTGATGATTGCCCGTGTGTTAACCCCCTTGTTTTTCCATTCTTGGAATAAACATGAATATCCTATAATTTATATTATCTATGTAGATTAGCCTTTTAATTTGCTACGATTATCGACAATGTTGCACAGGGAGAGACGTGAGCGACAGAGGTCGAATATGAACAGCATGCAAGCCAATCTGGTGGGTTGATATTGATGGATGTGTGGGGTGATTGGGAGAGAAAGGGGTTTGGTGATTGTGGTTTGTGGGGAAGAAGATGATTGGATTAAGTCATTGATGATTAGATTGATATGCATTCTGAAAATTGGTTTGAAGTGTTTTTTTAAGCTTTATGCATTTTGCTTGGTCTATACATTAAGTGACACCACTTGCATAGTGTTAGTTTAGTTTAAATTATTGAAGTCCACTATACATTAAGATATTTATAATTTTGATTGAAATTTTACTGCATTACAACATTAAATAGGTAAAAATGCATTGCTGTTAAGTCTCCAATATCTTTATCTCTGATTTAATGTGTTTCAATAGATAAAAATGCATTGCTGTTAATTCTCCAATATCTATTAATACACATAACACACTACGTTCTGATGATCACGCTAAATCAATTTATTTAATGTTATTTACTATCCTACAGACTGAGGATGAAGCATTAGCAAAAGCATTACAATTGTCACAGATCGAGGCCAGTTCATCCAAACCGTGAGTATTCCTTTAAATGTCCGTCAGAATAGTCTGGTGGGTTAGTGCGTCGCCTTTTCCACTTACTTGCCCAAGTACACAACGGACAACTTGTGTAGCTGGTTTTGATCCTACAACCGTTTTATCAGACGTTCCTTTATGGTATGAACAAGCTAACTGCCGAGACAAATGTCACTGTTAAATAAGAGACAATACAAACTTAATATATGCTGAAATTAGCATAGTTTAACCAAACATTTGTATTTTAATAATAATGAATGCTAAAATTAATCTGAGTAAATCGTGCTATTTTCAGCATGATTAAGGGTTTATTTTTTTCTTATTTAAATGTTCCCAAATATACAGCAAATTAAATTTTGTTTTCATTATCATAATTTGCACGATTTAAAATTTTAATGTTTTTTGTAATACTGCTATAGAAGCTCTGCAATAAAAACGTTTGTCTCAATGTAAACTATGCTGTTCCCAACATAAATCAAGTCCTGTAATTGTCATTTTTAAATTTTCCCATGTTTAATCTATTAATATTGTCATTCTATTTTGCATACTAAAACTCTTCACAACTGCTAAAAATCTTCACTCGATGCAAATCAGAAGTAATTTATCCTTGTATTATGCTGATGCACTCAGTTTATCAGCCAGTTCGTTCAATAAGAAGAGATCCTGGCTCGGGTAGGGTTCGAACAACGACCTCGAGATATATGCGTGTCTCAGTCGGTAGAAATATTAGTTCGTATGCCCGAGGTCTTCATTCATGAGGTCTTGGGTTCGAATTCCACCCTCGCCACGAATGTTACCTTCATTGAACGAGCTGGTCTTTTAATATTGTCATTCTATTTTGCATACTAAAAATCTTTTTTCCATTTCACCATTTTCACCTTTAACATTCGCGAGAATAAACATCCTATCCTCTTATTCCCTTATTCCCAGGATGACCCAAGAAGAGAAAGATCTTGCTCTCGCTCGACAACTACAAGCACAAGAAGAAGAGGAACGAAGAAAACGCCGAGGTCAGCAGAATAACTCATCATCCGATTCAAGCTGCAAGATATCCTAATATTACAAATAGTGTTATTATCATTCCCGAATACTATTACAGCTAATACTAATTAGTGTGTGCATTATAGAGCTACCTAGAAAATCTTTTTTTCAAGTAAAATCGTCTTTGTTTTAATATCTAACTTTTAATGTGTGCTTATTCATTTGATAATACATTCTAATAATCACTCCTGTCTAGGGTATTTTTCAATTTTCCTAGGATATTTAGACTAAATATGATCGATAGGTTTAAAGTTGCTTATTTTTAGTATAATATTGCTGTAGCATAGTTGTCAACCTTGGCCATTCTTTTTTAATTATAAATTCTTTTTCGTTTCAACCTCATTTATTTGTGAATCTTATTTCTAACACTTTTACCTTAACTAATACATATTTCGCTTTTACGCTTCTGATAAAAAAACGAAACGTATTCGCAAAACAAAACAAATTACAACATACAATTCTATCAGAAAGTTTTTAAAATGATATTTTTTATTGTTTCTGTGTAAATATATTGAAAGAATTAATATATTAGTACTCTACAACGGTTTAGGTATTATGCGTCAGTGCAATGCCACAATGTTTTAATAAAATATTCCGATGAAGTTTTGTTGTTTTGTTTTGTAAACTTTAAAAAATTTCATTCAATTGAACAGTCAATATTTATTTTTTAGTATATCTAAATTAAACGTAGGATATGATATTCATGTTTATCCCCGTGTAAGTGATAACGCAGGGGCACATGTACAATCATCGGATTACCTTGCGCCCACCGTCGGGATACCAGAGCTATTACAGTATGTTGTGTATGATACACTCATACCTTTAATTTAGTGCTGGGTTTAGGCAATGTCTGTTAACTGCCTTGCCCAAGTACACAACCGACTAGCTAACGACCAGTTTCGTACAATACCATTTCGATTGAAAGGCGACGCACTTACCCACCAATTTAATCGGTGGTAACATCTGGAAAGTTAAAAAATAACCGAAGAGGTTATATTACAAATAACACTATTGTAATAAAAGGAACGATAACTATTGTAATAAAAAAATTATTTGTCTAGCCGAGGGTTAAGAAATCGCAACCAGCCGCTTGCTAGTCTATCTGGCCATCGGACATTTGACGTTTTTATTTAAAAGACCAAGATAGATAAACTGTGGGGTTTCAGATGATTTTATAATTCAGTACGTTATTAGCAATGGATCAAGCTAACACTCGCTCACGGTACTTTACTGCATGGACAGTTTTTTTTTAATTTTCGTATAGTTGTAATACATATATATACACAGTTTAACTAATTCAAAGGACATGCCTGGAGCTGCGTCCCAAAGCAGGCAACTACTAAGGTCCGCATTTCATAACGCTGGCAACTACTTAGGTCCGCATTCCATAACGTGTTTTCGATACTAGTTAAATAAATTCACACTCAAAGCAAAACAAGTCAGCTCGGCACCGTATGACATAATGTGTAAGTGATAGAAAGCGTCGGTGATAATAATAAAGCTAATTGACAAGCAAGAGGTAATCAGGGCAAATGTTTTGAAACAAGCACAGCTGTGCATGACTTATTTCAACAATTTTAACAAACTTAATAGGCTATAGGTATGTCGCAAAAAATATTGCACAAGCCTAGAATTCACTACAAAGCAGAAAATGTCCATTAATGTTTTATCGTAGTTCATGGGAAATGCGGGAGAGTAATCACATGATAATCATCAGATTACCTTTTCAATACACAAGAGGACGTTACTACACGGGTTTACTACGCGCCCACCGTCCGGTGCTGGTGAAGTGTGATGTCGTATCTGACAGAGATGTTCTTTCAGTGTTCTGGGTTTAGACTATGCCCGTGCATTGCCCAAGAACACAACTTATCTAATGGTTGCATCTAAGACGCAGCATATGATCCTACTGATTAACTCCGTGGGTTATTGCGTCGCCTTTTGACCGAAAAGCTTCAGGTAAGAAACTTTGCTAGATGATCAGACATTGCCTGAACCCAGCGGATTAATGGGGTTTGCTTAATTAAAGGAACGTTAGAATCATACACAACACACTACAATAGCTCCAGTGACCCGACGGTAGGCGCGAGGTAATTTCGCGATTGCCCGTGTGTTAACCTCCTTGATTTTTCCATTCACGGGGATAAACATGGACATCCTATCCGATTTAAAGAAAACTTAATGTTGGCGGCGAACGCAATACTACAGACGTAGAATTTCAACGCCGAATAGCTTGGTGGATTAGTTCCCCGCCTTTTAACCGTAAGGTTTCAGATTTGAAACTGGTCGCAATTTAAGTTTGTTGTGTCCTTGTGCAAGGGACTGAGCGGGCATTGACTGAATCCAGTAAAATAATGAGTTCTACCAAATTGAAGAACGGCAATCATACTTAACTATTCAATAGCTTTAGTAACCCAACGTTGGGGGGTAAGGCTATCTGACGGTTGTCCGTTCAAAAACGGCCCCATTCACAGGGGATAAAAATGAACAACCGATATCCACAAAAGTTCCATCTTAATCATACACCTTCGTTACTACAACCGCTAGATAGAGCTGCAGACCAGCCGATACAAGCTATATGTTCGTTCGCGAGGCGACCGCGGCATGTAGTAGAAAACCCTTTTTTCCTTTTGTTCACACGCCAGTGAACCGCCGAAGGATGCCATTCTGCGCACAGTCTACAAAGGAAGGGTGTATTTTGTTCAGTACTGTAAGCGTCCTAGCCGATTAACTGCTGGTAGAACTTTTTTAATACTTTTCTACGATCTAAACTTGCGCAAAAACAGCCGAAATATAGGCATTGCACCGCTACATGTTTGTTTTAGAGAATTTCAGCATTTAGAAAGTGAATTTTGAGTGGCATATTGTAAAGGTGGCATTTTCGTGTGTAACCGAATAGTATCGTATTTCTGGTTCATTACTGTGTTGAGAGACATAAGTGCTGATGGTGAAAGATTGTATTGAGAGGTCTTGTACAAAGTAAACAATGCATATGTATAGGGTATTGTACCTAGTATTCTTGTGTATCACTTATAATATGCCTGGTTCTATTACTAGACCAGAATTGTAGTAGTGTTACATGGACCACTAACATTGTTTCTTGTTTTGTTAAACGTTTTCAACAGTAAACACAACAATAGGCTGTTTTAAGTGTTGCTATATGAAATTACTGCTCTGATAGAACTTCAAAACTTGGCAAACTGAAAAGAATATTACCAGTATTACATGCTGACAGTTATAAAGAGCAACTAAAACGGATATTTTCAAGTTAATGAGATGTATCCAACCCATCTGCACCATATAGTACAACCCCATGCACAAAGCAGTCATTCCAGAAGGGAAGATATTGCTACATCTTCAAGTAGAGATGTAAATGGAGCGATTAGTTCATCAGAATCGGCTATTGAAACATTCCGGTAAGTTTGTTAATCTTGTGTGTCTATGATGGTTTTTTTAATCCATACTAATAACAGTACCGGTACTTTTGTTTAACTTTTGTTACAATTTTATTTGATTCAGGTACAATTTTCCATACCGATTCAAATTGAATCAGTTAATGTAATTGGTAATGTCCGATGGTTACAAAGTAATGTGCATGTTTGGTTAATTCTTTGTTTCACAAAATGCATCCATATATGTTTTATGTGTGTGAACTTTCACATGAATCTGTACATTGTAAGTCATAATCATTTAATCCGTTTAATGGTTGTCAGTTGTTATTATTGGCCAGCAATTTTGTGCACCAACACAATAGGAAATGACTTAAAATGGCCAGTTATCCCTTGAAATCCCGGCACCAGGCCATGGACGCGTGAGAATGCGGTGTTTTCCCACGCTTTTTGGCCGGTCAAAACCATTTCTAGGCTAGCATGGCACCGCTTATTATTTCTCGCATCGCTGGACAAGATAACGATGTGCAACACAAGATACGAGCTGCGTACCCTCGCGATAAATCGCCTCGGGTCAATAAACCACCCCGCAAACGACTTAATCGCGAGTGCTGAATGTACCAATTAACATCGCTCCTCTGCGCACGGCCTTCAGGGTTCGCATTGTAGCAGATGTCGCTTCGGACCCGACAATCCCATTACCTAGATTAACGTTCGTAAGTGGACCAAAAGCGAATAGTACATTAAACAAACCGTTCCTTTGTCGTGCACTCGTCAACCTTGTCGTTAAAACTGCCTGTTCTCCTCATACGGGCCGTATTTATGCCAATTACGCGTATAATAACGAGCGACATGGTAGCCAGAATTTCCGTAATCTGACCGCGACACAATTGTGAGTAATTATGGTCAGGAAGTATTTCAGTATAATCACCAATTATGCTCAACCATCGATTTGACTGCGTGGTGTAACTTGGAAAGCCCATGCTACACTTCCTATATATCTGTTACCAGAATTCGCGTTGTTTTTCGGCCATACTTGATGATTATTTGCATTTATTTTTCGTTTAATTTTAAACGTCATATCTCTGTAATATACGTTAAATTGTGCGTGTTTTATTTTGTAATGTTTTAAACTTGGTCAAAGTAAAGCATTAGTCGATGTGCTATGCGCCAAAATGAGCGATTGTTTAAATTGAATTCATTTGTCCGACGCTTGGGCTGGCTGTATGGTGGGAAATAACAGCGACGCATCGTGGGAAAAAAGAGGACAGTTTTCCCACCGAGAGCCGCATTCGCAATGTTTGTGCGCACGCTATTATTAGCTTCTCTCCGATGCGGAGTGGCTTGTGGGAAACTGAGCGTCGATTCACTCTCTTTTTTTACCGCCCCAAGGATTTTGAATTGTGGCGGCGACTGGAAAAAGCGCCAAATGTCTCTTTCTTTTCTCTTCCTTAACATGCGTGCGTGAGTGTGCGGTAGTGGCTCGTTTTATTCGACTAGCAAGAGAAATGCGCGAGAGAAAGAGAGATAGAAACAAGCGAGAGCAATCTGGGCTATCGCAACCCGCGGCACTTCGCTTGCGTTTCGAGAATGTTTTCTTTTCGAGCGGCTGCGGTGCGTGTATGTGCGGTCGCTTGGCAACAAGCGTTCTCTTCTCCGCGGGTATTTATTTGCACGAGCTGAGCCCTCATTACGACAAGAGCTTCTTGTGTTTCGCTTCTATCTCTTTGCCGAACAATGAAACAACGCACACACCATTACCCCGGGGAGACATGCTTACTCATTTTAGGTTATGCTTTGTTCACTTTTCTTACACGCTCTCCGTATAACTCCATCAGACCCCTACAAACCCCAGTTAATGTAAATGTAATAGCGACTATATCTATCCCCCAACAGTTTCTCATCAAGCTAAATTTTTTTGCTTTATTCGTTAATAGCGCCCTTGGAAAATCGTTAATAATTAATCAATTCCTCGTCAATATCTCCGTCTAAACGCATTAATATCCTATCCAGTGCGAAACGCGGCTCAGCGAAGAACTAGAATTCTGTGGAAAGCTATTTGTCACAATTACAATTCTAATTTAAATTCCACAGCTGCAATTTAATGTATTTATAACCGCCCAAATTAAAGTGCTTAATACGCATTACACCAACTGCGAATCTCGCGGTGAAGGAAAATGATAAATATTTCCTTTTGTGTTGTTTTCGCACGCTGTTTGACGGCCGTATCATCGTGTGATATTCTCTTGTTGCCACACACGATCCCAAGCTATTTTTCTCACCACGCCAACTCTCCCTGCGCCATGCGGCAAGCGGTAAGGTAAGCGTGGTCCGGCGTCTTTCGAGAGTAACACGCCGCACGGCCGTTCCCACGACAGGTGAGCTTTCGCACGATCGCAGACGCGGCGTCCGATTTCAGTTCACATCGCGGACTAAACTCGACCGGAAGCTCACTTGAGCGGCAACAAATCGGCGCAAATCGACTGCGCGCACTTTCAATTGAGCCTGGCCTTTTCACCGCGCCCCAGGAATGTTCTCTATTCATTACCCCTTCTCACGTCGCTAGTAACTCACCTTTCAAAGCGCTGCTTGTCCTTAGGACGCGACAACACAATGGAAGTTTGTTATAGCCAACTTCCTCGGTCGCAAACAGATGTGAGTCGAAACCTGGTCTTTTGTTTGATGCCGCTGGTATCTTAACCAGCTGCGATCTTACGTGTTTGATACTTGGATGTGTGAGCCAAGCCGTCCACTTGTCTCGACCGATTGCCCGCAATCCCCGCATAACTAACCGGCTATTGTGAATTGATTGCCACCAACGCCATGGGAAAAACAGACTTGAATGTCCAGGCTATGGGAACCGTTTGACGGCGACGCGCTGAACAAAAATATGTTAATAGTGTGAACAATCGGATAAAGCGTTACCAATTCGGCAAAATAATCGCTGTAACGACATTCAACATGATCGCCATAACGACATTACATATAATCGCTATAACGATATTCCATATAACCGCTATAACGAGATTCAATATAACCGCTATAACGAGATTCAATATAATCGCTATAACGATATTCCATATAACCGCTATAACGAGATTCAATATAATCGCTATAACGACATTCCTTGCATAAATATAATAAAATCGATGTGTGGGCAAAGGAAACACGTGCGAGCTCTTGAACTTGGCAGTGACGTAATCACTTGTTCGCGGCAACTCAGGTTAATTTGTTTAATAACAAAGTCTCCGGAAACCAAAGACACGACAGCAGGGCTGCTTTAAACGAAAGAGACACTTGCGCAGCGCTGGGACACTTGCATTTGTTAAAATACAAGGATGCCATGTGTTCACTCAAAACGCTCAGATACATTTCCAGATGACCTGCCCATCACAGGAAAAAGCTTCTTTTTCCGAGCAGACAGGTTTGGTATTTCCGCAGTTGGAGTGGCGTGTTGGCAGTCAACTCGGTGACAATTCCACCTTATTTCGCACCCGATACCACAGTGCTTATCCACCATTGCCGGTGGATAAGTGTAGCAGCCGATCTTGGCTTAAATTTGATTTCAAAATATGGACAGCTCGGTTCCATCCCACTCTTAGCATTCCTTTAGTGTTAGGTTGCCAAAACGCGAGTCTTACTTTTGATGTCGGGCCAATTATATGGGTGGTCTGAACATTACAACGTAAATTACTCAATACAAATTCGACCCGACACCCGATACTCGCCCGTTAGCTATGGTTCTCATGAGCATTCTGTTTGAATTGTACACCAACCATATACGCATGTGGCCCAGCGCTAAATAACTCAGATTAAGTTTTTAAGCTTTTTTAAATTTAAATTAACCAATCGTACATTAACCATTTACGTATGTGTACCCAGCGCTAAAATATTGCGATTACCTACTTTCGATCTAGTTATAGCTCCAAGCCTCCAACGCAATGGTCTTTTTTTGAATTTCACATCAACTAATTGTATCCAACCATATACGTATGTGACCAAGCTATAAAATACACGATTACCTTTTTTGAGCCTAGTTGTATTGGTAACGCGAAGCTCATTTTTAACAGCAGATCAACCGGTCGTACATCAATCAAATACGTATGTGGCCTATCCCTAAACTACTTTAATTATGTTCATTGTACCCAGCTGTAGTACCAACGCAAAGCTATTTTGCTGGTGAGATTAAATTTGGTACGATTCCCCGCTCATATCGCGAATCGCTGTCGCTCTGCCGATTAAAACGTCAAGTGGCCGGTCCTGTGTGTTCAGCTGGCCCAATACAATTGAACGAGCGTGTGTTGTTTTGTTGTGACATGGCGTAGCTCGGTTGGCGGAAGTGAGGTAGCGGAAGTTGCACTCGGTTTCTATTGCCACCAGAACCTGTACATTTGCGTGCGTTCTACCACCGGACTCGTTCGAATACCGCTTGTTGAACTCCACAAGAATCCAAGTCACCAACGCCGTGCCAACTGTCTTGGTAAAAAAACAAACTAAAGACAGATCGAATTGACAAAAATTCGCACCAAGTCGAACCCGCGACGCGCGTACAAACGACGCCCAATTAGTAGACATTTTGGCTGACTCGTCCCAACTTGCGCTATCAGAACGATTTAGTTGTTGAAGTTTGCACGAAGCACTTCTGGCTCTAAGCTGAGCGTGCTGATTGCTCTTGATTGGAACCGCAAAACTAGTTTTGAATTTTACGCGGAACCCACTCCACGACTGCATCGGAAGTAAGTTGGTCTTGTAATGGCTCCAACATATGCTGTATGCAGATGAAGTACTAAAGTGCCAATTAGAGCTGGTAGTTTGTAAAATCGTTGTACTTTCTACATTAACTCTTTCACTCCCGGCCAAATGCATTAATTCAAACATGCTGTCCCGCAGTGTTTTTTACAATTTTTAGTCATTTTCAAATTAGCACAGTTTTTCTAAAGTTTATGCTATGATTTAATATTTAGTATGGTTGGAAAGATAATTTATTCCTCTTTTAAACAAGCTGCACATCTAAAATCTACCTCTAATAAAGAATATATTATGTAAACTTTAGTGAACACCACTTTTTATGCAAAGAAAATTCTGCTCGACTTTGAAAAATTTGAGGTGCACTGACAAACGAAATACTCACTTATTATTGGAATGCCCAAATGATATGAAAATTGGAATGTAGATTGTCTAATAGTTTTTGTACTCAGGAAAATTCGAACTGTATTTCTATCTTCAGTAGTTTTTTTTACTATTTGTAATTGAAATTTCCCTTTTTTCTGACTATATTATGAAAACTTGAACCAAAACGCATTGAAGTTTTTAGTTTTGTAGAACTAAAATAGTAAAAAGTATAAAAAAGAACAGTGAAGGAAGTGTAAAAAGGGCATACAAAACCAAACAAACGCAAATACTATATCCAATATTCTTCAGCAGGGCACACCGAACTAGCTAGTCTCGCCGCCTTTTTCTTTATCGTGCGCTCAGCAGGCCCAGCTGGATTCATGCTTTGGTGAACACGAAGCATAACCGGCTGCTGCGAAAACGTCACCAACGCTCTCCTTTTTATCTCATCGGCCCGAAATTCACAGAGAATATAAAGAAAGACTTGCTTGACAAAAAGAGCTTCTCTGCAAGTTAACACGACTCCTATTGGCTGAGTTAGTCACGTGTAAATTCGTGTAAAATCGATAGAAATAAGAGGCGAAGCCTTGAAAAAGAAAGGCTATCACTCCTCGCATTTTTAATATTTCTCCACGATAATCACAGAGAATAAAATATAGGGTTTCCTTGATCGAATGAGCCATAGCTGAGGTCTCTACCATTACGCATTGCGGAGAAATCGTTTTTTAGATTTGTATCCATTTATGGACAGACGGGATACCATGTTTTCCCACCAACTCGCCATATATGGCGAGTTGGGAGGGAAAGAGTTAAAACAACGACTGGTCGTTTATCCTTAGCATTATGGATGCAACCCCATAGAATGTGCTTTTCTAATATCCCGATTACATTGTGTCGATATTTAAGCTTTCACCTTGATTTAGCTGGAAACGGTGGGAAACCGCATTCAGGAACCGCCGTATTGGTATCCGTGTTTTATCCCACGCAACCGTTCCCACGTCCACACTTTAACTTCCCCGGCGCATATCAATCGGTACTAATCATCAAAGTTGCTCTGATTCCCCGATATCAGGTGTCGTTCCGCTCGAAACTTATCGCCTTCGAGCAATTTCAAATATGAGGGCCGTTCTTCGCTTTAGGTCACTTTATACGAGCGCGTAAACAGGCATTAGTGGCGAGCGGCGGTATTCCTCTTTGAGGCCGCACCGTCTTGAACCATGCAGGCATCGTACATCAGCCCTTTTCTCTCTCAATTCCCGAGGGTGTTAAATTAACGATACGGGGGCGCAGGCGTTCTATTGACGGATCGCATAATCCCTTGCTTTGCCTCGCCCCTTGCGTTGTTTATTCAAGACTGCCCATTTTTCTCTGTTAGCGAATCCATAGTGAAGGAGTGATCACACCTGTAGCCGGTCTCTCGCACTCAAAAACCGCGTAGGTCATTGCTCGGTTTAGCCCGTTGTATTTTGTTTTCGAACGACCGGTGTTAAATCACGATATACCGCTTTCGTCAACATCTCACTTCTCAGCTACTTACGTTTAAGCGTAACTGCTACCACGGACAGCACAGGTGCGCTCAACA
This sequence comes from Ciona savignyi, assembly GCA_000149265.1. Classification (NCBI taxonomy): domain Eukaryota; kingdom Metazoa; phylum Chordata; class Ascidiacea; order Phlebobranchia; family Cionidae; genus Ciona; species Ciona savignyi. The sequence continues at coordinate 630,142 of CH003245.1, forward strand.
GTAACCGCCTTGTTCGAGTGTACGTATAAACACACCGATGGCTACTTCGTCACGGTATTGTACAATCCAATTATCTAATAACTGGAGACGCCGTCTTTTGTTCCTATGACTTCCTTTCTTGACCGTCTAACCCCATAACAGACTCTCCCCCGTAAATAATTCAAGTCCTAATTAGTTCGTTGGTATTCTTTCTTACCTTGTCTGGTGCGGTATAATTGTTGACTCGTGCGACAGTTTTCAGCCTAATTGTCGTCGCATGTCAAGTGATTTGACTTCTCCGTATAATTGGTCACAAACAGTCGTAAAAGCAGGTAGCGCGACCGAATGCCCAGGGTTAATTATATCATAGCAGCGCAATTCATTACCCGGACACGAGAGGCGCTTTCCCAAACGCTGTTTACAATACAGAAAAAGACCGCGAGAAACCTCAATATTGGTTTCCTTAAGCACACACCACTTTAGCCGATGGCGCATACTACAAATTTCACTTTTGCATTGCCTCATTATTTTTAAACTTAAAAGATCTGCAAACATAGGAACGTCAGTTCGCGACCCTTAGACCTTGTTTACGAGTCTGGGTACAGATGGACACCGAACAGTCACTTGCTTTCATGGTCGAAATTGCCTGCATTCTTACATCTAATCCAGGGAGAATCGGGTTTAGGCCCCGAAAACCCAAAACCCGTGGTAAAAACGCCGCCCGGGTAATCTTGCCGCGGCTTATTACGTTCCGACCCCGAATAACATGGATTAGGGGGCTGATGGGAAGCACGACCGATGTCAGGCAGCGGCGTAATGCGCTTGTGAGCGATCGACTGCGCAGATAAGGAATGACGTTCTACATCCTTGGCACGTTCCTATTTCGACTGCATTCTTGCTGTCTATTCGAGCGTAAAGCAACTTTCTTGACATCTTCGCGTTGGATAAGGTCGGCGCTTGTTTTTGCAAACAGTTTCCCCACTTAAAGCGTCGTTGGTAAATTTCAACCCTCAATCGACTGCCTGACATTTTCAAGCACCATTCTTTCCAAATCGCCGCCCCTATTATCCCTTCCGCCCGCTATGCTCGATATAATGCGGTAAAGAAGTCATCCCGACACTTGTATATTTCCCCTAAGCCAGAGGTCGGCAACCTGCGCTCTTTCATCCTTCCAACACAGCTCTTATTAATTTTATTGCTACTAGTAATAAGTAAAAAAACAGAAGAACACTCGCGTTTTTATGTCACACAGTGTTGTTTTTTTCTTATTCGTGCGAAAATATTAGTTTTGCGGCTCCCAATGATTTTTATTTTGTCAAATATCGGGTAAAATGGCTCTCTAGTTGCAAAAGGTTGCCAACCCCTGGACTATGCGGTACAATCGACGTAATTTCCGTCGACGCGCTTTCAAATTTCAATGTAATATCGCATACTCGATTTTTCAAACCTTTCGAATAATGGTGGCGCCAGAAACACCAACTTAACGCTGCAAAACAAACGGGGAGTTGTACTTGAACTTGCACAATCAGCTGCTTCTTATCGAGCTACCGGGCTCTATTCTTCGAAGTGAATCTGCACATACCAGTCCAATACTCGCCCACCATACCTATTAAATCCAATGAGATGAAATTGCGGTGCAAGACACAGTACAGCGGGAGGTGTCTTGCTAACTTTCGGGCTTATCGCTTTGGAATTCCAAACAATTGCCACCCAAATCAAGGCTGTTTGTAAAATCGTCTTAACAGATATCGCTTGAAATCGCAAAGTTGATCTGTGACGACAGATATAGAAATAACAACGCGATAATAATAATCTGTTCGCGTCCAACTGTATTTTTTTACAACCCTAGGCGTTTGTGGTGTTTACTGCGTGAAATTATCACTTGTGGCTTGCACTTGCGCGTAAACCGAAATAACCTTTCGGATGCCACCTCGTTACCACACACAAAGCCATCCACGTCGAAGTATGCGCATAGTCGGCGCGCTTTGAAAGCCCCTGGCTGCCTGTTCGGCGCTAACCGATCTCCAGGTCGCGGCCGTAGCGAAAGATTACGACATTGCTTTTCAGGTTTAGTTTTGAGCCGCTTGGAATATCTTTCGATCTTACTCTTAACGGGTCAGCGGCGAACGTTGGAGTGTGGTGCCGACATCAGGGCTGTTTTCGTTCCGCTTTTCCCACCAGAACAACCACAATCATAACCCCTTTATTGTCTGCCGCCCTTCAGCATATTTGACAAGATTTCCTAAAGTTTTGCGTTTCCATTACAGGTCCTTGCGGGAAAAATGGCCGCCGAAAAGATTGACACGGTTCGTATTGGGGTTTATGAACGGGAGGGATTGATGTAACTTAACACCGGCTCCTATTACAGGGAAGCGATGCGACGATACTTGAAAGAACCGAACGACCAAACGCTCACAGTGCTTCACGCAAAAGTGGCGCAGAAGTCATACGGAAACGAAAAACGGTATTCGCCACTTGTCAACTTTCCAGTTCAATAAAGCGTTACAAGATAGCACACTCACTTTCTGACTAGTGGGAAGCCTAATATCATAAAATTGAGAAACAAGTTTCATTTATCTAATCATTTAATTTGTTTACATAAAAATCTTTATCCAACGCTGATGTTATGTTGACCCCCCACCTGTGACCCCCACCCGTGATTCAAAGTCACCCTAGTTTTTCGAACCCATCCCTTTTTTTTATTCAACCCTAATTTTTCTAAACCACCCCTAGTTTTTCAAACCTACCCCCATTTTTTCAAACTCAAAACTCAACCCTAGTTTTTCAAACTCTCCCATAGTTTTTCAAACTCACCCCTAGTTTTTCCAAATCTCCCCTAATTTTTCAAACTTAACCCTACTTTTTTAGAACCGCCCTTAGTTTTTTAAACTCACCCCTAGATTTTTGAAATTTCTCCTAGTATTTCGTAATAACCCCCCCAAAATGAACTGACATTAGCCAACACCATTGTTATGTTTCCACCCCCATGGATTTAGACTTACCCCCGAAAATCAAGTGACCTTGACCTTGATCCTCAGGTTCTTCTGTCCTCCCCCATGCATGTATCTCCTGGGAAATGGCTGGAAGAGAAAGCAGCAAACCTTGGAGGAGGAAGAGGGCTCTGTGGAGGCGGGGCAAGTTCACGCTTTCATCGGGATCGGGAGCAGCGAGCAAGAGATGCAGCAACTTCATTTGGATGGGAAGGTGGGTGTTGGGGATGCCCCTATTTATATGGGGAACTTGGAAATACCCCTAAATGTATGGGGCAGTTGGGAATACCTTGAAATATATGGGGCTTTGGGGAATACCTCGAAATATATGTGGCATTGATTGGGTATACCTCCACATGTATGGGGTAGTGGGGAATATCTGTAAATGTATGGGGCAGGGGGGAATATTTTTAAATGCATAGGGCAGTGGGGAATACCTCTAACTGTGGGGTAATTGGAAATACCTCTAAATGTATCGGGGTAATGGAGCCTGGAGGGTACATAATACTTGTTTGGGGCAGTGGAGCCTACATCTAAATAAATGTATGGGGTAGTGGAGAATACCTCTACATTACATGTATGGGGTAGTGGAGAATACCTCTAAATGTATGGGGTAGTGGGAAAAAATGTGTTTGAAATGGTTCGGTTTTCCATATCATGAAGAATTCGTAATAGATCTATTAATTGTAACTCTTATACCTGTAATTGAACTAAATACATGAGAACTGGACTCAAAGTGGGTTAAACTCGTGTGAAATGTGCAGTGAAAGTGGGTATAATGGGGCTTAATACCACTGCATTGATACTGCTGTATTAAAATGTCTATAAAATGCAGAAATTCGATCACTGGCATATTATGTCTGCGTATCTTCTCTAACGTTAGGCCGTTGTTATGTTTCATGGTGTAAGAGGATTTCATTTTACCTTCCAATATAGTTAAAAGGGGCAGTCTAGTCTCGTTTTGGCCAGTCTTGGCGTTATTGTTCGCGATTCGATTCGCTGTTTCTGTCGCGTGTGCTTCGCGCCGGGTTGATCCCACAATCGCTGCACGCGAGTACACAACCTTCCACTGCGTCTCTTTCCGCGCTAATCCGCGTCGCGCTTGTTTGTTTGCCACGAGGTATACATCCGCGCCCGCGGGGTTGTCGACACGTAGTGGCAACTTTATGTGGCGACTACTCTAATAAGCTAGAACCCTTCGGTCGCGTGTCGCCCGAATTTCCAGGAAATCTACTTAAAAGTCGATCTAAACCGACGCGCGGCCCCTCCAACGTGACTACGCTTGCCAAATTCTGTTTATAAACAGATGCGGCCGGGAGACAAGTAAAGTGAGCGGAGGTTACACCCGGGGCGATTATCGAATCCGCCCGTTTCTTTCTCAAAACCTCTATACACGAACCTAACCCGGTGCTCGTACACCTTCTGTGCTACGTTTTCAGCCAAAGCGATTCCCGGTCCGATCGTGGGAATTGCCTCGTTTGCTTAGATTGCCAAGACAGACTGGTGAATTTTTAATTTGCCTGCGTTCCCAGACGCGCAGTAATATACGTACCACATTATGCCCATGTAAAGAATAGGCAAATAGAAGCGAAAATTCGGTATTTTACTAAAAACTTGAGAAAATATGTTGAATTGATAAATGCGTTTTAAGTATAAAGCAACTTAAACATTCGTTTATAACATTTTAGGGTGTGCCATGTCCAATTTTAATACCCGCGTGCGCAAAGCCGAGTTGTGTAAATTGTGCGTCACGGTTTCTTTATCTAGTCCGTCCCAGCCAGCCATACTGCACACACAGTCTGTATTTGGCTAGCATGTGATAAGCGAATAGCTGCGGCCATACCGGCTACAGTGGAAGCTAAATCTTCGTAGTTAGCAGCGGTTTTCGCAAGTGGTACTTGCTGACCGAATGAATTCACACAACGCGCCAACTCTAGCTATTATAACCGAACCGCATTCTAATCCCAACGCTCCACTATATACATTGTCACCTCGAGCGCATAGAATGCACAAACCTGTAATTTGAACAATCTTCTGCATCTAACTTCGCCGTTCGATACAATAACGATGTGAATACGGGTACGCGTGCCAAACAGTTCTTTTAAAACCACCGACTGCAATACGATATCCCTACCATACCAGCCAGCTATACATGCTCAGCTAAAAACACTTTTCAGCTTTTGCAGTCTGCAAGCATAGTGCTTTGTACGATAAATGTCGCCTTTTCACGCATTTGTATCGGTTAACCATTCGGCCACAGGGCCGACAGTTTTACCCTTATATCCCGTAAAACGGAACTTATGATTGCCGAAGTAAGCAAGCTTACCACCTCTCTCACATCATTAACTCTTAGATTCACCGCCGATGACGGTTTAATAGTAATGCTGACATTAAATGTCAAGTTCGCTGGGTTTTATCACTCAGGACTATAAAATAATGAAACTTTTTATGATCAAACCTGTTAGTGCGGTAAACAGCCGTCAACACATTAGTTTGCAGCTGAATTATGCATTTCTCCGTATACCTACCAATACTGCCATTGCAATATGGGATTTTAATTTTGGTATATAAAAATTATATTTTGCGGTAACTTTCATAACTTATAAAAATGTGTTGTGTGCAATACTGCTACAGTATGTGTTTAAGAAAGATTTTAATACTTGCATATTTTAATATGTAACTTTTCAACACAATTCTGTAAACTATGTCTAATAAAAGTTTACAAAAATTATACTTTTTACAACCTCAAAATATAAATTCGACTTACGAATCGTACACACGTTAAAGTATAAATAGTAAATCGACCCTAGTTTTCATTTTTTGTGTGTTACATTTTTTTGTTATGTCATCGCCCTCAAACCCTATGCCCCGTAGAACTTCTGCACCGCCAAGACGTTGTACATATCCGACACTGACAAGCGAAAACACTTCATGCTCAACGTGAAGATGTTCTTCGGCAAGGGAGCTGATGTGGGTCAGTTCTGTAGCAAGCGGATCAAAGTGATCAGCAAACCTTCAAAGAAGAAACAGTCGCTGAAGAACGCCGACTGTAAGTTGAGGATTGCGTCGGTTGTTTACTCGTTTTTTTTGCATTTAAATAGCGGATTTTGAAGAGGGAACTAAAATAAACACATGGCAATTGCGTAATAAAATTAAGGTTGGGTTGATTTGCGGTGCATGGGTCTCGTCTTAGGGCTAGGTTGAAAATAGTTGCGGTTAGTTTATACCTAGGATTAGTTCTAGATGAGTTGTGACTACTTTTCGGTATTTTTTTACATTGAAATAGCTGATTTTAAAAGAGGGATTAAAATAGGAACAAGGGCAATTGCGTAATAAAATTAAGGTCAGGTTGATTAGGCGAAGTTTTCGTGTTAGTGCTATGGCAAAAATAGTTGCAGTTAGTTTATGGCTGGGATTAGTGCTAGATCAGAGTTGAGGCTATTTTTGGGCCTGGGTTAGTTCTAGTCTGAAGTTTGGGATAGTTTGGGGTTCGTGGTACTTTAGGGTTTAATATGAGTATTTTGGTCCAGGTTTGAGTACGTTTTCTTACTTTTAAAGTAGTTCCCTGCCGTCTCCCTTTAGTGTTGGCATTTAACGATATATTTTATAATCAATAAAATTAATAATATAATTTGCAACATAGGTTAATAATCATCATTTATATTTAAAGACACCAAGTCTGATTATTTCGAGATGTTATTCAATCTTTGTTTAAATTAGATTATATTCTCCTATATACTATAACCTACACAGTATATCCATATATTAACTACATGGTATTCCGTTATTATATTAACTACACCATATGCCCTTATGAACTCAATTAATAAAATTGCATACGTTGAACAAGGTTAAGTCTATGAGTACAATTTTATAGCACAAATTATTTCTTTTCTTGAAATTAACATGGCGGTATGTCTAAGACCACAGTATATACACACTAGCCCCGTTTACACAGTTATCATAATAACTGTCCGTTTTTCCACAGCGACCCTAACCCACCTTATATCGCAGTGTGCATCGCATCTGGCACGAAAGTGGCTCTGTTCAACAGACTTCGCTCCCAGACAGTGAGCACGAGGTATTTGCACGTGGAAAAGGGAAACTTCCACGCGAGCTCTATACAGTGGGAGTTGCTTCGCCATTCATTTACGTAAGTAAGCTTTATTGAGTGTGAATTGCTATGTCGTTGTGTAGAGTCAAGTTCGTTTAATACGCGAACCTAGTTTATACCTTGTTTGGTTTGTTTAATGTATAAGACCAATACTTTGTACACACAGTCAGATTGTTGGACATTTACCATATGTTAGTTGCAATCATAGTTACCTGGCTTTATAACGTCTTACCTTGTGCCCACAGTCAAGCAATTTAAAAAATAAGCATTAGATGCATATGAATAGGTTTAGATTCGTATTTAATTTATTAGCTTTAATATCAAAGTTGATTTACGATTGTCTTAAATAAATATCCATTCTGTATATATAACCCCACTTCGGCCCCCTAATACTCGATCCACCTGTTAATATGCGCCGTATTCAAACGACCGAGCCGTATTCCCGGGACCAGTACGATCTGTGTATTAATTCTTTTTTGTTCGCCTTTTTCTTTTTAAGATTTTTCATAAACGATTCTTTTGATGATTTATTAAATTTCCTTCGCGATTACGTCAATTGCCAACCGACACCTGTATAAACTAGAGTCTTTGCTACATATTACCATGTAGCATTTGAATTTTGTTGGCATTGGAAGAAAAACCCCCTTTCTCTATTCTAATAACTAATAATCCATCGCCATAACGTGCTTACGTGGGTTCACATCATCTATTAAAGTTAATGAGTTTCGACTTCCTCTTTGCACCTGTACCGACGAAATCACGTCCATTCTAACAACCAGGCTTATGGAGTTGCCGGGTAACCAACCTGACGAGCGCAGTGTGGGAAAACTTTTAATTCCAGTTCCCTTTATTTCCAACCTGTTCGCTGGGTTATATAATCGCTATCATCCCGGTGTTCTTTCTTTTTTTTTCTTTATTTACCGTGCCAAGTTTCGAACCGCCGATATCACCAGCAACGTTTTTGTATAGAATTGATATATGTATCGGTCACGTTAACCATTCGGCCACGCGACAGTGCAGCATCCCGGTACTCGAATAAGCTCGCATCGGAATTCGGTCGCCTCTCTCGCATTGTGGCGATCTGACATTTCAGGCGACACCAATCCGAGTATGAGGTTTTGTTGGCACACGAACCGACAATTTAATCTCCAAGATATGGAAACCCGATCTCTTACACCTTTAATTTGAATTTCGCTCACTTTTTCCTCACGCTTATTCGCATAAGCGAGGTGATTCAGAAAAATAAAACCGAAAATTTTACGCCCAGTGTTTATCCAACTTATTTATAAGGAAGGTTAACTATAAGCCAACTAATCAACACCGCGGAGGTGCGGTCATATGCAGGATCACTATTTCTTTAACACAATCGTAAATTAAGATTTTTATTACCCCCTAGGTATTTTCATTGAGAACCACTAACCCCCTTGTTTAACTTACCCCTTCTAACCATATACCATCCAAAAACTTAGATATATTTCTAACCCCCCAAGCTATTTTCCCCACGCACCACTTAGCCCCTTCTTTAACTTACCCTTCCGCCCCAAATACCACCTTACGCAAACCCTGCAATGAATCAACACACCCCCACAAAACCCCCCAAACCCCACTCACCCCCCACACCCACCCTCTAAAGCTCCTCCACCCACAGTCGACGACGACGAATCTGAATCGGAAGAATTCTCAGTAATGGACGGATACATCCACTATGGACAAACCGTCAAGTTGGTGTGTTCCAACACTGGGATGGCTCTACCTCGACTCATAATACGAAAGGTAAGGATACCTATACCTTAAACGTAAACAAACATTCGATTGTCAGAAGTTTTAACCTTACGACAAACTCAAATTCACCCAATCCACACACATAAATTGATAAACCAATGTAGATCTTAAACTTTTTAGGGCTGTAATCCACCTAATTTTTCTATAAAACACGTTAAAACCAATACAGAAAACTCTGATTTTAATAATTTATTTTCGCGTCGAATTTGATTTTTCGTGAAAGTGTCAAATTCCGAAGTTTTCCTTCCTTTATGGCGCCAAAAATCAGATTATGGCGTCAACAACAAGCGTTAGAAGCAACCTTGCAACCAAAGAAAAAAGCGAAAACCCGCGCGCAATTACCGTGCATACCTTCCACGGTGGTACACCAAGACATAGAGGACTGCCGATCATATGTATACATTGTGGTAACGCTTTAATAAAGTCCACACCACAGCATAGCAGGCAATTGAAGGCGTGCGCTGTAATTAACGTTTAAAATAGATGTGATGTCGGCTTTAAAGCGATTTTCACTTTGTATTCGTGCCTGGCTTTACACACTTATGCGTGCATTAGTTTGCCATCGTGTAAGACCACGAATTCTCACAATAAGTCCGGTGGAGATTTAATAAACACAACCAACATATATTCGACATGGCGTAAACATACCATCAACTAGTGTATCACTGAGGCAATGCTACAGATTGCCAGACGTATGACAACGCAAATGTGAGACAAAAACCAAAGAAACAAAATCGTGTTAAATTGCTACCAACGCCATAGATCCTTCTACAAAGCGAAATTAAATCTTCTAATGAGACTTCCACATCATTTATCTAGATTTTCGAAACTCCAAACAATCCCAGCAATCTTTAACCAGCCCTTCAATTTTCCCACCATAATTAATCAATCACTTATTAAATCACTGGAAGCCGCCTTGGTCGCTTTTAACACTGCTCCTTGGCGCCGCAGGTGGACAAACAGACGGCGATATTGGACGCGGACGACCCGGTCTCCCAACTGCACAAGTGCGCCTTCTACTTGAAAGATACGGAACGAATGTATCTCTGTCTCTCTCAGGAGCGGATTATACAGTTTCAGGTAAGGCTGGCTCGGGTATACAGGTAGTGGCTAGGATATACAGAAAGTGGCTCGGGTATACAGAAAGTGGCTCGGGTATACAGTTGGTGGCTCGGGTATACAGTTGGTAGCTCGGGTAGAAAGTTGGTGGCTCGGGTAGAAAGTTGGTGGCTCGGGTATACAGGTTGTGGCTCGGGTAGCCAGGCAGTGGCTCGGATATACAGGTGATGGCTCGTGTAGACAGGTTGTGGCTCAGGTAGACAGGTTTTGGCTCGGATCTACAGATTGTGGGTCGTGTATACAGGTATTATCTCGGGTATATTGGTTGTGGCTTGGGTAGACGATTGGTGGCTCGGATATACAGGTAATGGCTCGGATATACAGGTTGTCGCTTGGGTAGACAGTTGGTGGCTCGGGTATACAGGTAATGGTTCGAAAATCCAGGTAGTGACTCTGCAGACAGGTAGTGGCTCTGATAGACAGGTTGTGGCTCGGATAGACAGGTTGTGGCTCGGATATACAGGTGATTATCGTTGCCCCTTTATTTACAAAGAATGTATGATCGGGATATTCTCCCACCCTAGCATTCCCATGAAATTTGTTTTATACAAAATTCTTTGAATCGGTCACGGTAACCATATGGCAAAACGACCGATTTAACAAATACTGTATAAATCGTTTTAAAAAGATATAAAGCGACCAGGGTTTAATATATGGACGATGGTTGTATTTAATGATCAGATAATCCACGCCTATGGATTTCGCCTAGTTTACATACAATTTTACGTACAAGATTTGGCCCACCTTCAATATTTAGGACAACTATCTTAGTTCAAGTATGTTAAGTACACCGTATGCCGCGGTCTGTTTTTTTGGTTAGATTACAATGCGTTTTTAAAACGTTGAATATCGTGGGAATTCCCAATGCGCTTATTCCCGTTAAACGCCCAGGAAAACGCCTGGCGTCAGTATCTATGCAATCTCCGGTTTGGTACAGATTTCATGGAATCACATCCTGTTGCACAGATTATTTGCTCATATTAAATACGCCCGAATATGCTTCCGCTGTATAATGCAGTGAATATGTGGCGGGCTCACAAGTTAACCGTGTGAAACGTCTGCTTTGTTGGTAAAATGACAACGTAAATTTTAAACCTTAAAATACACGGGTTAAGGAATGGAATGGATAGGATAGGATATTTATCCGCGTCAATGGGAAACGCAAGCGACGTTAACACGCGGGCAATCTTCAGATTACCTCGCGCCCACTGTCAGGTTACCGAAGCTATTACAGTGTGTTGTGCATGATTCACACGTTTCTTCAGTTTGGTAAAAACCCTTTTGGAAAAAAGGTTTATTCCACCAAATAAAGATTAACACGATTTCGCTAATATAAAACAAAATCTTAAAAATCCTAATTTTCCCCTCGATATCGTTATAATCGGACTGAAACACGTAGAGTTGTTTGAGATAAATATGGGTTAAACCGTGGATTGGATGGGATTCCTATAGCTTACATTCAATATTATCATCACTTAGTCAATTGAGATGTTGTAGATATTCTATCTTTATTACAACCATACCTGGCGAGCACTGTTCAAAGGCAGGACTATAGATTTAAGTATAGTTATATTAATCCCTAACCCATCCTTACGGATTTGAGGTAAAACTATGGGAATGTTGGAAACTAAGTACTTGTCTACCCTAATGGTGTTTGGATTTACGGGGATTATTAGCAAACCCTGCTTGTAATTTCCTTCAATAGCGATTTCTTAGATAACTGCAGGAAAGAAAAGGGGAACAAACTGTGGGTCAGCCTTAGTAGTATGATTGGGTTGATTAGAGTGGGGTAAGGGATCAGTTTGAGTGGCATCAATGGGATGCGTTAGAGTTATAAGTTAGAGGGATGAGGTTTGGATTAAGATTACATCCTTCCCTTACCGTTGTCATGTTGCATCGAACTCCTAAACCCCATAACTGTATCCTCCCTGCAACTCTACTCTCCCACGCTTCTCCCCCGCTCCCACTTTGCTCTTCTTCCCGCACTTCCCCCTCCCACACCCTCATCTACTTGTCTATCACAACCCCACCCCTCCTGCGTCCTTTCCCCCCTTTACTCTTCCACGCTCCTACTTCTTCCCACATTCTCATCCACTCCTCTTGTGTCCTCCACTCCCCCCGCATCCTCCTACGACCTCCTGCACTCATCCCACCCTCCCCCATTCCTCGCAAATCCTTTCCCACTCCTACATAACTAACCTACCCAACCCCTGCAGGCCACCCCATGCCCCAAGGAAGCCAACAAAGAAATGATCAACGACGGGGCCTCGTGGACCATCATATCAACCGACAAGGCTGAATATACATTCTGCGATGGAATGGGACCGACCGCTGACCCAGTAACCCCGGTACCCAACGTCCATAGTTTGCAGGTGAGTTGTACTCTGTTGTATAAATAATATATGATCTTTTGTGTGTGCTTGGTATTTACGTTAAAATATGGGTTGGTATAGTTACAAATTACGATGATGGATATGTCATATGTATACCGATGGGTGGGAAATCACGCTGAAGGATTTATATCACTGTTACCGTCTAAATACTTGTGCTTACAGTCTAGTTGCTGGAGATTGTTTTATATATTTTCCTTACAAACACTCGCGCTGCTTCATATGGGCGTGGCACACATTGGGGCAGCATGGCACACTGTGGGGCACAGTGATATAAATTGGTGCACCGTGAGACAGATTGGGGCATTGTGAAACAAATTTGGCACCGTTGGACATGATGGGCATATCGGGACATGGTGGGCACCCATGGCACACCGGGAGCATATTTGGGACAAGGTGGACACACAGTGTGGCATATTCGGATCGCATCGTGGGCACCGCCTGCACTCCAGGGTTCATTTTGGGACATGAAGGGTACCCATTGCACACGGGGGGCATATTCGGTTACTTTTTGGGATTTATGGCACATTGTAAGACAACTCTGGCTACCATGGAACACAGTATTGAGCGACACGTCACCTATCACTCCTCGCCAAACAGCAGTTGTTGCGTCGTCAGCTGCCGATGCTGCAGTTGTGGGCTGCTCACTTAACCACTGCGGTCGCATGCTTTCCACACTCGCGTATTCCAACACAACACGACCTCACATTCGATCATTTCGCGTGGGAATGTCCCGTCGCTTCCCACGCTCTTGTAACGGATTCCGTGTTTTTCACCACGATATCTTTCTCCCACCAGTGACAAATTTATTGATTAATATTCGAGTTAGTAAAAAATCACGGCGATCCATATGAACTCGTACGAGCTGGTATTTTCCCATGAGGCATAGAGTGGCGCCGAATGGAAGGCGTGGTTTTATAATATTGTGTGTCTGCCAAATGCGTCAGATCTGTTTTACAACTTCGGTATGATTACCACGGTTGTAAGGACCATCGTTGTAAAGTTGTACCAAATTTGGTTAAAGCTTTTCCAACTGCGTTTTGAAAGTAAAAATTAGACCGAAGATCGGCAATCCTATACTTACGTGTACGATTGCGTAAATGCGTAGCTCGTAGCTATACTAACGACAATATTTCAAAAATATCAAAAATCAATCCCCATACTAGTTAAGGCGATCTTTTTATGAACGACATTTTGGTTAATATTCCTAAAGTCAGTTTTTTTAAGAACGATGTGTTACAAAAAACATTACAAAAAATTCCCCCAATTAACCTCATTTCCCACTTTAATTAAACGTTTGCCTTTTAAACAACGACAATTTCTTAATATTCCTGAAACCCCCCATAACTCGTTTCCCATCGTAATTAAAAGGCGGCCTTTTAAGAACGATGTGATTTAATATTCCAAAAAATCCCAAACCCTCCCTCCAGTTAAACGGCGGAGGCGACGTTGCAATGCTGGAAGTGAACGGGGAATGTTTTACGTCCAACCTCAAAGTATGGTTCGGCGAGATAGAAGCCGACACGATGTTCAGATGCGCCGAGGGACTCCTGTGTGTTGTCCCCGACATATCGGCATTCAGGGAGGGATGGAAGTGGGTCAAAGAGTCGGTCCAGGTAAGGGGCAGATTCCTTGATTTTCAATTTTGGCAAAATGCAATAAGTCGTTATAACTTCGGGCAGATTTCCCGATTTTTAATCCGATGACAAAATTCAGTGTGTCGTCATATGTTGCGATACCGGAGGTATTGCAGTGTGTTGTGCATGATTGAGATGTATAAGAAAAGTTTTAGTAAAACCAATGTCAATTCGATTTTTAATTTCACCGAGACGGGTTTCGAACCTGCTATTTCATTTTTATCATGTCCATTGTTACATAGAATGATTCCCCAATAACCATCTTATCAACATTAATTGTTGTATTTTTTTGAGTTTTTTATCCAATTGTAAAACATTTTTCAAACCTTTAGCGTGTAAGCGATTAGTCGCAAACAGATAGTTTACAGAAAGTTTGTTTAAAAGCAAAAAGTAACATGTTATAAATCAACCTTTTCGACTTTTCAGTAATTTGTCATTCGATACAAATTATTCCAACTTTAATTCTCACAGGTCCCGATCAACCTTGTAAGGAACGACGGGGTGATTTACCCCACCAACCTTACCTTTACTTTCACCCCTGAACCCGGCCCCAGGCAGCACTGCCCCGCTGCGCTTAGTATACTCCATGGGACCAAGCGGCCCCCCACTTCCATGCCCCCAACCCCCGTTTCCGGCTCCGAGGACGACGGGGGCCGCGGGAACGAGTCGGACAGGGGCGAACCCACCACGCCCCTTAAACGCCCCGCGCTGGACGTGCACGGACGGCCCATGGCGCCCGACGCGTCCGCGACTATGAACGGCGTCAATATGCTCAGGACGGCATCGTGACGTCAATTTACAGCCTATGACGTCATAAAACACGCCAAACAGTTGGCGGGAAGGAATGCAGTCCACGGAAGAGAGAGCTTGTTAGTACCACTGGCGAAATTAACACGCGATTACGTCACGTGATGACGTCAGAGAACCGGATGTTACCTCATAACCACAACGCTGCGTGGGCGATACGGTCCCCTGATTTATCTCAAGCCTCCAGCTTAAACCAATGTCGCTCAAACTTATCTTCAATTCAACCCCCGTCTGCCCACCAACCCACACCAGTAGATATAGAACCGACTCCTACCTCAGTTTAAAGGACAGAAACACGATTTTGAATATTGGGGTGGTTCAAATCACGACCATCGCTCCGTTTCAAGAGTTCAAAATTACGCGTCCATTTTTTGTTTGTTTTTCTTCGTGTACCATCCTTTTGTTTTTAATTTGTGTCAATTTTCATGGCGCTTATTTATCTACTAGCTTCAGCTAATCTGCATCTGCAATGCCACGTTCAAAAATAAACCAATCAATACGAGATGAGACTGGGCGTTTAAGTTCTATAGCCGAAAGGTTTTTGTTTTGTTAAATTGTTTTTGATCCTTTGACAAACAATAATTAAATGAACACCCATTTAAAATGCATAGGGAATTGTAAAAACTACAATCGGTGTTGCACGTTCTGGAAAATTAAAACAATTTAAGTAAATATGCGACTTTAAAACCGAAGATTCTTATAAAGATAAGGACAGGAGATCTATCCTCACCCTGACCCATTTTACGCGGTTGCGCCTTTGGAAAAGGTAGTTTCCGGGCAATTTCCCAACCTAAGAGAATCATGGTGGTTGTTTTAAAGTTGTAAGTTATGTTCCTATTAAATAAAACTTACTGTAATGCCTTCGGCAACTGAGCCGTGTGGACGAGGTTTATATATGGTAATAGCAGTACTGAATCTATTAACGCATATTTAAACCTGGGAAATCGAAGTATTCAGCTTCAATATTTACCAACCACTACCCTATAGTTTTTTAAATACTGGGGCAAAAAATAAATAAACTAAACTAAATTAGTTTCGAACCCTAAATGGGCTTGTTTTTTTTTATAAATTTAGTACGCTTATTGATTGTACTCAATTTCACCATTCTTATGGGTTTCGTTCCAAAAGCATCAACCAAAATGAAACAAATTACATTACTTTATGCAGCTCAAATAAGAACAAACCGTTTTCTAGATTTTTTGTTGGTTAAAAGTTTTAAACCCGCGACCTGCTGGTCGGTAGTTCCATTTTTATACACAATTTACTTTACGTAGATATCATGCTCTTTATTATTGGAGTTTTTAGCGAGGTAACGAAATAATTGCCTATTCAATAAGGCGGGCTATCACAATTGTATGGAATTTAGTCGTTAAAACACAATCAGTGTTCCGTATCATTAAACCACGAACTGTTATTTTACCTTAAAAGTATAGTCTGCTTACAACATCTTGCAGTTCACAGGCTAGTTACTTACATAGGCTACTTTGAGACATAATGTATCGAAACTGGTCGATAGCTAGTCGGTTGTGTCTCTGTACAAGAAACTTTGCGGATGTCGCTTGAACCCAGTGGAATAATGGGTTCTACTAAATTGAAGGAACGTTTGAATCTTTCGCAATACACTGCAATAACGAGACAATCGGAGGATTGACCGTGTGATAATGTCCTTATAGGTGTATTGGCAAGAGGACTTATTTAACACTGTTAATTTAAAGCGGTTTTGAAAATATAATTTGTTCCAATAAAAAAATATTTACTTTTGTATTATGACTCAGGCCAGAGAACTTGTATTTAACACTCTGGTTTGCAGTACAAACAAGCATTCGACAATGCTGTATTGATGTAAGTTCTGACGTAATTGGAGTGCAGGTTACGTCACGGAAACTGGTAATTTCTCATAGATATCTCACACCGAACTTGGCGCTGGTTCAAAACGACATTTAAAACATTCGCTGCATTTAAGTACAGAAGCCATGTACCTATAGCAACCCCAAATTAACTTGCATTTATTATTCATTCCGTCAAAAAGAAAAACAAGGCGTATTTTAATGGCGATTTCGGTACTTTTTACAGCAAAAACGGTACCACTGCCTTTCGACTCTTCGGATAATTCTCAAATTTCTTTAAGTAGAATCTGCAAAAAAATCTGTGAGTTTTCGCGACTTTTTACCGACTTGTAGCTAAACGGTATATACAGATAAGCATCATCGTGGGTGGGAAGGCCACCTTGTAACAGGGCGATGATTAAAAATTGATGGAGATGTAGTTTTTGATGGAGGCTACACGACGGTTCATTTAACCTACGTTAATACACCGCCCCGCAAAACGACATGAAAACGTTTTTTTGCCAGATGTCTGACTGGATTGTTGACTTTTGAACAAGATGAATGAAAATCCAACAGATTTAAGTGACGCGCGAAAGATATCCATTCTTATACATTAACATGCAACTTAAAGTCAGTCAATAATTTAAAAGTCACACACCGATTCGCCTATAAAACAGCTTAGGCAACTATAGTAATTAAGTAAGTAAGTATGTATAAATGGGTGGGTTGGTGAATAAATTGACGAATGGGGTGATTTTGTATCCTGGCGAATGTGAAAATCCACATTAAGGGATATTTACAAGAGTATTATCACATGAATCGGGGGAATTTCGCGAGTTGGAGAATTGTATTATTTCAACAGATAACAAATGTAAAATAACTTAGTTGTCGAAGCTATGGCAATGTGTTGCATTCTCTACAAAGAAACAACAAAACTAGAAACGATAAATTGTTCGTCTTGTACACGGGTTATCCGTGTAGCCGACTTTCTTTTTTATCGGACTAAGGTTCGAACCCACCTTATATCGTTTTTATATAGTTAGCATTAGTATCAGTCGCGTTAACCCGTTGCTCACACAAGCGTACATTCTTAAGTTTATTACCGAATGGTTAGCATGACCGATTCTTGCAGCATGCCATATATGAATCATTTAATGAGCCCATACGGCTAGGTTCAAAACTTAGCTACGATATAAACCAAGACCGTTCCACTACTTACTTGTGATGCGCCAAGGCCCGGGTACCGATCACCAGTGCCGTTGAAAGTGCGAAGCAAACCAAGGGAAAGTGGAAATTTGAGGCGATTTTCAAACCAATCCATTCTAATATCTCCCCGCTGAAATTGGCGCCCGATACCAGCTCAAAGGCGCCACCTCGCGGTATCTTGTATCCGACTTCGTTCGGCCTCCGTAGGTTTCGGAGAACATGGTCGCTGTGGAGGTTGACAAGCATACCGACTCCCCATAACAGCATTCCTGTTGAGAATGAATGGTTAACCTGATCGATACATGTAGCAATGTTAAATAAAAATAGTCTTAGGAACAAAGCCATCATGGGCTGGAAACTTAGACAGAATAAAACAATGTTAGAACGCCTGTACTGCCGTGTGGTCGAATGGTTAATGCGACCGCACAGCAATGACACCAGTACCCGTTGTAATAATAAGTTTATTTAAAAAACTGTAGTAATGTCTTATCTTATTTAACACACTTATTAACTGTAGGAACCAGCCTATCAGCCGAGGTATTCTGACTACTGTGCGTGCTAAACCAAAGCTGATATTTTCTAATCATGCGAAAAATCAAGGATCGTAGCATGCTATAAATCGATAGAGAGAAATTGCGTGTGGTGGCCCACACCTAAAAGAGGGGATTATGAGATAACAAAGGCACTCATATAGAGGATATTGGTTTTTATCCTCTAAGGGTGGTATAACGACATGTTTACTGAATTAATATAAGCTTCCATGGTAGGAAGGTGTGTGAATTAAACTGACTGTATATGCTATTCGTCATGTTACATTATTTAAAGCTCGACTTGGTAAAAGAGAAAAAAAATAATTTGAACGAACCTCCTATAAACTGGTAGGAACTGAGCCACGAATCAGGTAATGGAGCATGTGAGGCTTCGTAGTTGGAGATAGCTAATGCATTGATGGAGGTGAAGGTAAATCCCATGCACACTAATCGGATTGGTATCGGAGTGCTCTTCTTGTGCATAAGGAGGGTGTACACGAACGTCCTACATACAAGGTGCTTTTTGGGTTAAGCATTGTACAATGTATGGTAATATATTTTAAAATGAAATTAAAATGTTTGGAATAAAAACTTGTGTAAGGCGGCATGGGGAAATGCATGGGCTTTTTAACTAGGCTAGTAGCAGATGGCGGGTACTGGAGTTATTGAAGCGTGTAGGACACACTGTGGACATTGCTTTAGTTTCCAACGTGTTGAAACACTGGGTTTGGTTAATTAAAGCTCGGTACATTTCATAAGAACGCATGCGATTAGCGACCGACAGGCTTCGATCTAATAAGGTCGGTTTATGTATCGGTCTTCTCACCTCTGAAAGTAATGGAACGCGAATGCGCCAATAATGATAAGATTCGCCAAGTTGATTTGCTGGTAACCAACACTGTATACCACATATACTGGAATGAAGAATGACGGACACTCTTGTACCACCCAACCAACACGGGCATCCATACCTACGTTACAAATATTATAAATTTAGGATAGGATAGGATAGGATAGGATGGGATGATTATATGTATCCCCGTAAATGGGAAAACCAGGAGGGGCTACCACACGGGCAATCGTCAGATCACCTCGCGCCCACCGTCGTGTTACCGGAGCTGTTGCAGTATGTTGTGTATGATTTAGACATTCCTTTAATTCGGTAGAATTAATCAATCCGCTGGGTCCAGCCGATGTTTATTAAGTGCCTTTGTTAAATCGTGTGCGTTTAACAAATAAATATGAATGAAATGCTGTTTTAAGTAGGCTATAATGAAAATATACATGTTTAGCATAAAACATACAGGTACTATACATGCAAATTGATGTTACAATATTATGTTTTAACCGTCGGCAATGCTTACTCATAGTTAAATGTTGTTTACTTACTCGTTTCCGAATCCTTCCTGTGTTTGCCATAACCTGTAGGTATGCCGCCCAGGTATGCCAGCAGAGCCAAGATACCAGATGAACATATTATACCGGACATCACCCGAATCACAGTTAACTCCGTTGTGGAATCAAACATTCTGACTTACAATAACAACCTGAGATACTAACTAGTATTTTCTAATAAATTATGATTATTCAAATAATTTATTTAATTTGTTTCAATTTTATTTTTTTGTCCGCATTCATTTTTTTACTGACAGGTGTCTGTATCTTATGTAAGCTAATAGCGTGAGAGTTAACACACAACTGTCTGAATAGATTCCATTTAATAGAAGCTAGTCTAATGGCGGTTTTCTATAATTTTAAGTAACAGCTGACTTGATGACTACTTATATCTTTCGTTGTTCCTTCCCTGTAATATTTCATATTGTGGGAGAAAAAAACATATTGTCCTCTTCAATATACCTTATTTCATATTCTTTATACTGTCTTTCGATTTTTCTCTACGAATGAAACTGGCTGCAACGGCGAAAACTGACTGCAATGGCCTAAGCCCTAAATAATCATCAATCAAAATTTTGCGGGAGAAATAAACACATTATTCTTTTCCCCATATTGCATTAGTTATTCTATAGTTCAGTTTAATTACTGCCTTGTCGTTTTGTTACGCTTGTTGAGGTTACGGTTGCTTGCTTTAGCTCAAAACGATGGAAGATTTCTCTCAAATTGTAAACGTTTACCAGCAGGAAATAGTTATCAGCGCAGCGCTCGCCGTGTGTAATCATTAGCTAACCCGATTCAACGCTCTTGTAAGTCGGAGGTCGTTAACTTCTGAAAGAACATATTTCGTTGACCCTGAATTTAAAATAATTAATTAATTGAAAACGTTTAGTTCGGAACAAATTGAATATATGGCCTTGGAAATGGAACGGAGAAATAGAATAACGTCATCAAAAATGGAATCGCGTATTTAATCAAAGTGTCGATTTTTTGTGATTATTTTTTCCAGGCTAGGGTTCGAAGCTATAATGGGCTTGTTACAAAGATCGTTTTTTTTTTGTATACAATTCATAGAGAGATTGGTATGTGTACTGGTTGCGTTAACTATTTGGCCACACGACCGTTCCAACGTGTAAAGTTACAGATGGCGTATAACCTACGCGCGGCCGAATCGGACGATTGACACCCTCTTTGTGGTGATATTTAAATAAGTGTTTTGATGAGTAATAAAAGTGCTGATTCTTTAATGTTTGTTTGGGTGGAAGCATCATCTGCTATAGGCTAGGAGTTCCGAAATATTTATTTTAAATAAAATTAGGTAGATGTTGAAAAACAACGGGAAACGGCCGTCGATCTTATATTCTTGGGTCTGTAGGGAATTTCCCTAGCGCGATTTACTCAGATTTTGCCACTGCAGATCCAGATTCAACTCGATTGGACACTGTTTTGTTATTGAGCGTAAATGATACGGATCCCTCGTTTAAATTTTGTCGGAAAAGGATTAAAAAGAATATGAAGCATATATGCATCTTTTTTGTATTCAGAAGTAAAATTAAAGGCCGAGGCAAATTATACGATGTTCGCATCTTTTTTAAATTTACTTTCAATTTATGTAGTCTTAAGTGTCTAGTTCTTTTATACCCGTAATTTTCCATGCTTTGTGAAATTAAAGATCGAGACAAACTTTTAGCATAACAGTTAAAATCAATTAAAATGTTAACCTGATTGGATTACCCGTTCATGCCAATAACATGACGATCGTACATGTCTGTTACGAGTGTTGCACAGAAAAAAAACAATGAAATAAAATTGTGTTCTCTTTAGATTTAAAGGTAACCCATTAACCCATTATAACAAATAAACTTTGGCTAAAAATTATAAGTATTGAATTACTGAGCAAGCCGACCAAAGTTTAGATATTATCCGACCAGGCGTCTTGGTATTCAAATTACCCGACCGCTAGCTGCTGCTCGGGGGCAGTTAAGCAATAAAAAACAAATATTTGTGTTCGGTCGTATGGCCGAATATTTAACGTCACCGATACATAAAACGAATTTTATACAAAAATCGGTCTTGGCAACGAGCAGTCATGGGTTAACTTAGCTGGGCAAAAAGGTGCGCTTAGCTGGGCAAAAAGGTGCGCACGAATGTCAGGTGGTGTAGCTGAATGGTTACAGCGAATGATTCATATATAATTTTTTTTTATAAAAATGTCTTAGCATATTATGGTTTCGAAACTTGGCCCTATAAAAAAACAAAAAAAACATTATTTCTACCGCTGATTAGGTTGTATAGGTTGTATGACCGAAAGTTTACCGCCGCGACCGAATCATGCACACCACAAATAAATAACAAACCAGTGAATGGGTCTAGTGGACCTGGTGGGTTTAAAGTTTTAAATAAAACAATTTGAAATACCAATAACTAGTTCTTTAAATATATTACTTATATTTCTTGTAAAATTTCGTCATGAGAGAGGGAATAATGAAGTAGTATTTTAACGTAATGACGAAGATTGTTTGTTTAAGACAGGATATTCATGTTTATCAATTGCACACGCAGCTAAACAAACAAATCGATCGAATATATGTTGCTTCCAACCATGCATATATACAGGGGAATACTCATTTACATACAATGACTAATACCACTTATTACATCTGTCATAAATCTAATATTTGCGTTCTTAATGTCAACGCGTCGCATGATTTATGAATAGCGTAACTTACGTCGGTTTGAACGGTAGTATGGGCGAATGGTTAACGCCACCGATACATACATGCCTTATTAATATAAAAAAATCTTAGTGACGAGTCCAACGTGGGTTCGAAACTTAGTTCGGTTGAAATAAGTAAAAATTAACTTCGGTATTTATGGTTATAGATCAAGAGGTTCTGCTTGATGATGCGTGAACTGGCACAAAGTGACCAGCTCTTAATTAGCTTGTTGGGATAGTGAGTCGTCTTTCAGTCGAATGGGTTCGAAACTAGTCGCTAGCTAGTTGTTTGTGTACTTGTAGAAGGCATATAACGGGCATTGCCTGAACCCAGTGGATTTATAGGTTCTACCAAATTTAAGATACGTATCACACAACAAACGGCAATAATTTTGTAACCCGACGGTGGGCGCGAGGAATTCTGACGATTGCGCCTGTGTTAACCTCCTTGGTTTTCCCATCCACGGTAATAATCATGAATATATGCTATATATCCTATATTAAACATGGTATTAAATGTTTATACTGTATTACGAATCAACAAACCATTAAACAGTAATTTACGACGAAAAGTTCCCTTTACTACAAACAAGGTAAAATGGTTAACTATGTATAATATACCATTAAATACTCTTAAAAAACAAACAACCAACTTTAAGTACACACCAAACTGTCTTAATTACACGAAACATGGGTAAAATAATTCTAAAAACGAGTTGGGTTTTACCCCACTTCTGTTACATTAAATCATCACGCAAGAGTTATATATTTAGCTTTTGGTTTGGAATTGACGCGATTTGATATTCAGTTTCGTTGGCTTGAACGTATTTTAAATACGAGTTTCGTCGACTTGCGACTAACACTTTGAAGACAACACCTTTCAACCGTGGCTACGGGCAGTGAGACGTTAGTGCTACGCAAACAGTCGCGAATGTCGCTCTATATATATCATCGCGGTGATTTTTAAGTCAGATCACTTTACATGGGACAACAGTCACATCGTCGTTTTTAAGCAGAAAAAACAGCAAAATCACAGTCTAGATAAACTACGGCCTTTTAAATGCTGATGGTATTTTCTACTTAAAAAATCAGCTACTGTTAAAACTAATAAAAATTAATTATTTTTAGATTACATGAAGGTTATTAAGAACAATAAAGCCCCGAAAGAATATAAGCGTGAAGTGATACAAGTACTGTAGGGGAGACAGTTTAAATCCCTTTTTAGTCGAAATTTAAAGTTCTATTTAGCAGGCAAATAGAGCAGCTCAAAAGGAGGGAAGGAGTAAAATTAAAATACAATATTAAAATAAAGATTCGTGTATTAGGGTTAGTGTTACTGCTTGGATTACAGTGAGCGTTAGTTCTGGGGTTAAAATATATGTTTAGGGCAGGTTTGGCATTGTTTTCCATACTTTTAGTGAATGGTCTTTTACTATTTCTCTATTTAATTTTCCTCGAATATAGGATAATTATTAGATTTTGATACATTTACACCAAATACGCTGTCGCAGTGCGATTCGTACAATCTATATAGGTGACTGCGGCGGTTAGAATTTTACAATCTGTTTTTGCTATTTGTTAATTTATTTGAACTATTTTAGGTAAAATTGAGTTGAATTTTTAATCCAGTCTATGGGTTATTATGTTTCCGCTGTTAGTCCTATACTTAGCGTTCATAGACCCTACGCTGTTTGCCAAAGGTAAGCAAATAGGTGCACTTATAATGTTCTCTGTAATCAGTCGATTTTGTTTATTCACAGCCCAACTGATAAGCAAAGAATACCCACCATTCAATGGATGGTATAACAATAGGGCAAATCCAGCACTTGGTGTGCCAGGTAATTCTATCCTATATTTATAATCGCTTTGTTTTACATTTATACGTTATGGTATTGACTTAGGAAGACCACACGTAAGGGAGTTAGCCGCAAAATTTTAAACCTACAATTTTAAGTTGATTTAAAAATTGCTGTTTATTTTTTATCCCGATAATCTTATGTGATAGTAAAATATTAAAGTTGATTGAATATTGGGGTATTTAAATTTAGAAAACGCATCGTTATTTACAACATATTTAAAAAAGGAAAGAACATGGCAAAACGATAGTCGTTAAAAAAGTCAAAATCAAAAGTCTTTTTAGTACTCTTTGTCCACTAACGAATTTAAATGCTGCATGTTTACTAACGGTGGCCCTAAATATTAAATGTGAATTTTTAAAATACAATCATATTATTTTTCGCCTCGAGTTTACAAAACACCGTTCGCCTAATTCTCGATGACGTATTTAAAAGGGAAGTTTTGAACGATCATTGTCACATAACAATGGCTCCAAAGAACTTGTATTCTCAGTTACTGTATATATATATACCAGGTGGAAACCTAATACGCGAAGCCATATGGTAGAAACAGCGTCACGTACCGTTATCACACGCTACATGGCCCAGAATAATTGTACCAACCAATGTGATATTTTGCTTATGAATTCAAGCATTACAGACCACCACAAACCTATGGTTTTGCGCATGATTGGAGTTAATGCTTTGATTTGACCAAGTATTGAGAAACTGTTGTGCTATTGAACATTTTGACTGATACAGCCATTAATATCGACCTTATACTGCACATTATATTTATATGTTCAAAAACTCGCCCCTCACTCTTTTTAATCAATCCAACATATTTATTTGTTAAACGCACAGACAAAATTAATAAACAATACAAAAATAAGTTGCACTAAAGTTTAACTAGGAGACACCGAGAAACCATACTATTTTGACAGGCTATTGTAGTTTAAGGTAAATATGGGAACTAAAAACAACAACCATATAGCACTTATATATTACATGGGTGTATTGTTAAGTAAAATTACCTTATAAAATAAATATTTACAAAGGGCCAATATTTAAAGGGTTGATATCTATTTAGAGAGCTAATACCCATTCGAATCAAAAATTGTCCAGCAATTTAGTTTATTTATTTTGTTCCTTTAATAACAATAATAAAGGAGCACACACTTAAAGTGTAGAACGTAAAAACGACATACGTTATAACACGTCATGACAAAATAAAATTAAAACAAGTTTATAAATTTAGTTTAGTTTATTTTTGCTCCTTTTTTACATTAAAGAAGAATGCCATATTTTATTTAAATAGAAGGCAGGATAAACGGCAAAACCGCAGTAGTTTAACACATACCCTAAATACATAAAAAATAAAGAAGCAAATTTTTGGTATATAAAGATACCAAAGTTATTTTAATAAGGCTGCAGGATAAAACGGAAAAATTACAGTATATATAGGTAAAAACGTAAATGTGCAAAGTATAACACGGAAAATATCGTTATCTAAATAGAATTTTTATCGTGACCTCATATGTTGCTTACGTTGCAGATTCATCTATAACAAGAAGGTTGCCTGCTCATTACAGTGATGGTGTGTTTTTACCTTCGGGTTTGGAGAGGCCAAATGTACGAAGCATCAGCAACACGATTATGGCTGGGCCTTCAGGCTTGCCTTCTCAAAACAACAAAACTGCACTTTTTCTTTATTTTGGTTTGTTTCTTTTTGTTTTGTTTTTTAGTTTTTGGGTTTTTTTTTTGGGGGGGGGGGGGGGGGTAGTTAAGTTATAGGGTATATTCATGGTTATCCCCGTGAACGGGAAAATTACCTCGCGCCCATCGTCGGGTATTGGAGTCATTGTGTGTTTTGTATGAATTATAAACTAAGTCGGGTAACCGAATCCACTATTTTGATGACCTTTCCTGTGTTTACTTGACATATGTGTCCGGACTAATGTTGTTGTGCCCGACAAACTATCGCGACTGTGTTATTAAATCATAGTGTAATAACTTAGTTCTCCTAAATGGCTTGGTGGGATAGTGCTGGGTATTTTAACCGAAGGGTGGCGGAATCGAAACTGTTTTTTAGAAAAATCTTTAAAGCTCTTTCGCCATCAGTGATTAATGAGTTTTATCAAATTAAGGAAACTTCTTAATCATACACAACACACTGCAATGGCCCCGGTAAACCGACGGTGGCCGCGAGGTAATTTGACGAATACCCCCGTTTGATAACGCCACTTGCTTTTCCCATTCACATAGATCAACAATGAATATCCTATAATCCCTTGCAGCTTACAGTTTAAAAGCGGAACGAGTGAAACTTATATCTTGTACTTGTAAATAAAACTACTTGTACAATTTTTTACTTTATATCACACCGAGTTTCGAACCGTAGCGGTGTCGTTACAAAGGGTGCATTTCTGCTGCAGTACGGTCGTATGGCCAAATGGTTAACGGGACCGATACACACAATTCTATTCAAAAATAGTTTTAGTGACAAGACCTTATCATAGGTTAAAAACATAGCCCGGTAAGAAAATATTTGGCCGAATGTATATATGGACGAAAAAAAGGGTTAACGCGACCGTACAAAAACGGTTCGAGTGACGAACCTAGCATGGGTGCAAAATTCGGCTCTGTTCAAACCTAATATTTACGACATACCTTCCAGGCGAGCACGTGATGCAGGATATACTGGACACCACCCGTCCTGGTTGTCCCCCCGAATACTTCAACGTTCAACTTAACAACGATGCCACATTCGACGTCTCCGAGATGCCATACGAGCGGTCGCGCTACCAGACTTCCAATTCAGGGTACTCCCCTAACCATCCACGGGAACAGGTGAATGAAGTAACGTCATATCTGGACGGCAGCCAGATCTATGGTCACACTAAAGCTTGGTCGGATAATCTGAGGCTGCTTAAAAAGACATGCGCGGGAAGAACGACGACCTCAAACTTATTTTCAAGCCAGGTATTTCGTGTGATCTAAATGTAATTTGTGTGGTTTAAGAGAAAGTCCGGCCAAAACGCATTTTTTTTCGTTAAGTCGGTATCTATTTCACAAAGGAAGGTTAGAAACAAGCATAACAAATCGGATTCGGTAGTAAAGGAGGCATTCAACCAGTTTTTTTTTATGTCTCCAATGCAAACTGACCTCCACGAATTGTCAAATCCGATGGCACATTGATATATATCATTTGGTTATACACGAAATACACCATTTTAAACTTATCTGTCGGCTGTGCTGGTCGAAGTTCCGTATCCATGATGGGCTCGCTACCAAGACCGTTTTTTTTTATAGAAATTGACACACAGTGTTAAATTAATTGTATGATAGGTCGTGATATTGTTATGAGAAATACAGTAATATTTCCGAAAGTCTTACTTTGATTTATAACAAAATTGACGGTGGCTTGGGTAAATTCCCCTAATTTTGATGTTTATGATCAAGGTTAAGGAAGGCAACCTATGTCGACCAACAAACCCTATTAATAAGTTTTACGATCGAGTCTGCTTTTATCATTACGTCTCCCAACAACTTTCGCTTTGCCGTTTTATCGTAACTCGTTATCGTTTGATTAAAATACACATACCAACAGTCTGGCGCCATAAGTCACAAGCCGGAGGCTACCTGTTTTCGGCCAAAAAACAAAATTTTCTAGTTTTTCATAGATAAGGTTGTTGGTTATACAATAGCTTTGGTAATTGGACCGTGGGCGTGAGTTTTATAAGTGATAACCGTGGATAAATCATTTAACGTGATTTCACCATTCGCCAGGATAAAAAACAACAAATCTAACCATATTTTTAAATTTAGTATCTGTTTTTAAATTTGTTTTCTTAGTGATATATCATATTTTAGTTTGTAGGCATGTATTTTATTATAACATACTACTGAGAAAAATAAAATGACCCAAATCTGAAAACAAAATCGAACAATATTCTCAGACAACGGTCGTATGCGCGAATGACTAACGCGACCGATACATATATTGACTCATATACAAAAACGGTCGTAGTGACAAGACCATCTTAAGTTCGAAACTTGACTCGGTAAAAAAAATATCAACAGACAAACCCTGAAGACTGTCGGGGAGAACTTGCTTCACTGAACGACTTAGGGGAATTCCCGGCACTGAATGATATTGGACTTCCCTTGGACAATTCGTTCACAACGAAAGACAACGTTATCGGTTCTGGCAAGAGATTTTACAGTAAGAAGTGATACAAGTGCCAATTAATAGGCGTAAAAATAAGATTACTCTATTAACTGTACGTTACGTATAAAGTGTTAAAATGTAAAAAAAAGTTATATCCTTGTTTCTCTTAAGGAGACGCTTATTAACACTTTTTAGGTTTTATCGTTGCCTCCTCGAGTTTTAAGTTTTTTTTATAAATCGGATTTTATTTTTAAAACATTTTATTTGAACAATTTTTGTGTGAAGTGACTCAAAATAAATATGCCGTTATGACTTAACTGTGAGTTTAATTTTTCCTGTTCCTGTGCCGTGTTTTTGCTTCAATTGTCATTAATTAATACTGGGGCAAAATGGAATTAACTAAACTAAAATTTATTAACAAAGGGACCCTTGTATCAAAAGTTTATTACTCAGGGCTTGGCGCCAGAAATGGAAACGAAAACCCGTTCGTACTCACAATCGGGGTTACATGGTTCCGACATCATAATTGGCTTGCACATGTCATAAGAGACCTCCATCCTGATTGGACGGATGACGATGTGTTTAATGAAGCACGAATAGAAAATATCGCTACTTACCAGGTTTGAAAGTTGCATCAACTTTGTGAAAGTACCGGTTATGTTAACAATATGATCAAACGCTGATTGATATACCAATTTCAAGCCCATCATTGACATACTTTACATTAGTATGTGTGGGTGCACGGTAGCCACCGGGACCAGGAGTTTAGGAGAAGGCACATTACTCCAGCGCACTAAGCTTTCATGAATCCCAGATATAGCGGTCAAGTCGGCCCTTGTCCTTAGGCGTAAAAAATTTATTCAGATTTGTAAATGTTTAAAACAATGTACAGTCGTGTAACCAAAGAGCTAAAGCCCCCTATACATGTACTGAATACTCTATTAAAACAACCCTATTGACCCTATCCTGGATTTAAAACTTAGCCTAGTAAAAATATTAAAAGCTGTTGTAAGAATAAACTTACCCTGAAATTTTTGTCTTAAAAATGTTGTTTTTTTGACTAGGTTTAGCGGCCGCGTTCACTATATTTAATATTTTTTCCTTTTTAATGACGTGTTTTAATAGCTGTTAGATTTGCCTTATATTCCCGTGTTGTGATTTGTTTCATTTGCTGTTATTTAATACTAGGGAAAAAATAACTAAAATACTAAATTATATATGTAATACAGAGTATAGTCTTGTACGAATGGTTACCAATTCTGCTGGGAACGTGCACACCAACCAACTCAACAAAATGTTTCAATGTTAAGCCATACACCGGTATTTCTATGGGTTTTATTCACTTTTAATTTCCCACAGCAAACAGCTTGTCTGGCTGAATATTGGTGTGTTATTGCAATGTTTTTTAGTCAAAAGGTAGATTACTGTTAGCTAGTCGATTGTGTCCTTGGACAAGGCGCTATGATATTGCCTGAAAGTAGTGAATTATGCTTCTACTAAAGTAAAGCAATTTTTCAAATATAGAGCACACTGCAAAATCTCTGGTAATCCCACGATGGGTAACTCTCCCGAGTTTTCTATTTTACAGTGATAAAACATAACGATTTTATTTTGAAGCAATACTGTTCTGTAGCCATTGGCATGTACCAAGAGAGCCAGGTGTATGTTCAGCGGTTGGTTCATTCATGTGTCTTGGACAGTCGGTGCTAATATGAAACAGGATGCTAGATAAACAATTTCTTCCTTGGGCAAAACAATTCATGAATGTTGCTTGAACCCAGTGGCTTAATGGCTTGAACAAAACAATTATGTTGTATAGGACTGAAACAGTATCATTTTACCTTCATTTTACCCGACATTAGACACAAAGCAATCTTTTCAGTGTTTTATTACCCTGCAGTAACCAACCCACAAGTGGTAACATGAGTATCATCTCGGGCAGAAGTTGGCCACCTTTTTCACTTAAAGAGCCATTTTTTTCGATATTTAGCAAAATAAAACTTACTGGGAGCCGCAACAGTGAGTGGCAACACTAATAATATTTTCACAATAAAAGGAAAACAACACTGTGAGATAAAAACCTGAGTGTTCCACTGTTTGTTTTTAACTTGTGCATGGTTATTAAACTTACTAAGCACTCGCTGCAGTAGCAATAAAATGAATAAGATCTACATTTCTTTCATTGTGCAAATTGGTGTTCCCTATTCCAGGTTACAGCTCCAGTGCCTCTGTGGGTATATCGGATATATTTGAAGGCACTGCACGGCATTACCTTCACACCCTCACCCCACCCGGGGTATTTGCACGCGGCACGTTCGATATCAGGTGATCATCCTAATGTTTTATTATTAGAAATGGGAAAACGCAAGGTGTGTAATCACACAGATAATCGCCAGAAATATAAAAACAAGTTATTAGGACAAGGTAGGCTAAAAAGTTTTATCCCTGTGAATGGGAAAACCAATAGGTTTAACACACTGGCAATCGTCAGATTACTGTGTGCACATCGTTGGGTTACCAGAGCTATTGCACTGTGTTGTGTATGATTTAGACCAGTGTTTCCCAACCCGAGTCCGCGGTCTCAAATGAGTCCGTGGAAGGTTTAATTTTGTTAAAGTTTTGTAGTGTTCTGTAATGTATCGTATGCACATAGTCCAGTTGACTTACGCTAATTGAAAATTGATGCACTTTGAGTCCGCAAAGACTTTCGCTGGTAAGGAAATAGTCCGCGACCAAAAAAGGTTGGGAAACGCTGATTTAGACATTTCTTTAATTTGGTAGACCTCATTAGTTGTTGAGTAAAAGTTTAAAATATCTGCTTAATTATTTGAGTACATTCTTTTGCTATTTTTTCCATTTACTAGTTTGATTTGTTTCTTATTATTGGTAAAAATTAAAATTATTAAAATTTGCAATTTAATGTGATGTGCTTATATAGGATAAAACGTTTTTGTTTATTCCCCAAACTAGTGAGAAGGTTGATATACCATAACCTTTTTCATAATACCCATCTCTATCGTCTGTTTGGCATGTATAGCGTCCATGAAATGTAAATTGGGTGTATGGAATGTGAAGTTCACAACCATAATTTTTGAACAAACATTTTACCTGGTGAATCAATGCCAACAAGATTTCCTGGTTCTTTATATCTTTATGTTGTGGATTTTTAACCTTTTGTTCTACTTTTTATTTGTTGCATTTAATAAGATAGCATAATAATGTCTATTCCTTAAAAAGGGAAAGCTTATAAGCAATATGGGCAGTTTTACCTAAAATCTTTAAACTACCTCATGTTGAATTGCCTTTTAAAATGTTGTTTTTATCTTTTGAAACTGTTTTGGGGAAGCTGAAGTAACATCTATTCAAGGACATAAACAACTATCTTATAGTTTGGTTTCAATCCAAATATCTGAACCGGTATTAACCTTTCGGCTGACAGTACGAGGTGCTAGAAAAGAACTAACTATCTGAACTAGAACTAGTATTATATACAACTAAAGTGCAGTGAATGAATAGGTTACCGTGTTATATTTAAACAACACAATGCCAATTGGGACACTTTTTTAATTATCTTTACTTATTTGTCAATTCCATTGGACTCTATGGTCTATTTTTATGCACATATTGTTTCACAATGTGACTTGTATATATCACAGCACTGGAAGTTGTACATTTCGAAATATCACTTCAGCTTTAAATGGAGGTTCAACAACTCCAGCTTTAAGATTATGCAACTCTTTTTGGGACCCAGCGGTAAGTAAACTAGTTTTTAGGCGGATTTTTTTTTAATGACAGTAAATTGTGTATAAAGTTGTATTAGAATAATGTACTTGTGGTGCCTTTGGATGAAAGTGCTTAAATGATATTTGGTTTATATACTGATTTTTCAGTGTTTGGCATCCTATAAATAATTAACATTCACAAATACTTAATACAGGTTGCTTTAAATCCACATTTAAAAAGAGTTATGTTAGTGTTAATATGGTTGTGGATTTTACCCAGAATCTGTCTGGTGTGTCCATCGTACCCTAACTTTACACAAGAGAGTAATTCGGTCTCTTTGACAATGAAATAATTTATTTAATATAACTTGTTAATTTAATATAATTTCTTAATTTTTGTTAAAGGAGACCTTTAAGTTGATAAGTGTTGAAGAGTTAACAATGGGAATGGCGAGCCAAATCGCTGAACTCGAGGATAATATCATAACAGAAGATTTGCGCAATCATTTCTATGGGACGAGGGAGTTTTCTCGGCGGGATTTCGTTGCAATTTTGTTACAGGTTTGTGGGTTTGACATGAAGTATAAAAATAAGATTGTACACTGCACACCCATCTGTCAAACAGTGTAACACAAGTTTTTGTGACATTATGTTCTTTGCAACATTTACCCAATTACCCATAAAACCAAAAAAATGTCTTCTTTGATTAAAATTCCAAAAACGAAATCACTTTTGTTTTCTTGACTTTTTATTCGGTTTACAGTAATGTGAACTTTTTTCATTAAATAATGGATAATTTAGCAGACACACGTAATTAAAAGTCATTTTTTTTCGTTTTTTTATTTGAGATTTTTATTTAACTGTTTGTATTTGACAGTAATTGTTACAACCATCGTATTTTTTCCAGCACTGGTGCCAAATAATCATTTCATGTTCAAATTTATCACAAAAGAGAGATTAATTCCAATTTCTCATTGATTTGATTTAATTAAACATCCTGCAGAAAGGAAGAGACCACGGATTGCCAGATTACAATGTCGCCCGAGAAGATTTTGGATTGAATTTAAAATCCACATTTAATGATATAAACAATGCTTTGTTTCAAAGCAACATGCAAGATAATGGAACGGTAAAACTTTTTTATAGATTAGGCATAGGCAACATACAGCTTAATGGCCTGTCCTGACCCATTAAGGGATTTTAACCGGCCCGCAGACTGTATCCAACCATACCCTGTATTTAAGATATTAAATACTATTCATATAATAAAATGGTCCACCAAGGACTTTTTGCCCACCCCTGTTATAGATGGTGTTTATACTTGTGTGACAAAGCTATAATAGGATATTCATATTTATTACTGTAATTGGAAAAACGTAACATTTCCTTAAATGTGTGCGAATCTGAAAAGAATAAAAATAACCTAATTTGGAGAAACACCAATAAATACCAACAATAAAGCAAAGCAAACAATATTAATCCCTTCTAGCTGCTCCGTGACCTGGAAGCGTTGCACACAGGAGATTTATCCAAACTCGATATTTTTACCGGAGGCATACTGGAGAGCACTGGGGGAAACCCCGGGGAACTGTTCCGCTACGTTATTGCCGACCAATTCGATCGACTGCGGAATGGTGATCGTTTCTGGTTCGAAAATACAAAAACAAAGTAAGCAGAGTGTTTGCACTGGAATAGGCTGGATAGGGGGAGAAATGTAAGGAATTATTATCACACAGACAATCATTAGACTACTTTTCGAATATGTGAGGGATTGTTACCAAATGGATAACTTTCAGATTACCTTGCCCACCATTGGGTTAACATCTTTGCAGTGTTGTGTATATAATTGAGACGTTTTTGTAAGATCTTATTAATTCATTAGGTTTAGGCGCTGTCCGCTAAATGCCTTGCCCAGTCACACAACCGACTACCTAGCGAACAGCTTTTAATTTGCAACCTTTTAGTCAGTTGAATTTTCATGTCTTTTTTTCCCCAGTTTGCTCAATGCATCGAAAATCTCAGAAATCCTTAACACCAAGTTTCGAGATGTGATTTTCCGCGTCAATCCCTCATTAAATAAAAGTTTGGACTTACAGGACAATCCATTCATGTGGAACATTAATGGTTAGTAGCACAAAACATTATTTCTAAGCAGGCTGTGGAGCCAAAATTGTACTTTAGGCAACATTATTAAGAAAGTGTATCCCAATTCAATTTTAGGTCATATGAAGTAGGATAGGATAGGATAGGATATGATATTCATGTTTATCCCCGTGAATGGGAAAACCAAAGGGGTTAACACATGACATGGGCAATCGTCAGATCACCTCGCGCCCACAATCGGGTTACCGGAGCTATTGCAGTGTGTTGTATAGATGATAGACACGTTCCTTCAATTTGGTAGAACCCATTAATCTACTGGGTCCAGGCAATGTCCGTAAAGTGCTTTGCCCAAGGACACAACTGACTAGCTAGCGACCAGTTTCGCACCTGCAACCTTTCGATTGAAAGGCGACGCACTTAACCGTTAGACCAGCCGGCCGGAGTATACCATCATAAAGTTAGTGGATTGAAACTAGCTACTCAAATGGGCAAGAAATTTGACTAAATTGATTGGATTAATAGGTTGAACATAACTGTACCAATATTTCCACTGTATTCAATACATTAATACCTTCTGTGACCCAAAAAACTGTTAAGCATGAGATAGTCTTATGATTGCCTGAGTGACAATTCTTCCCTGTTTTTTTCATACCTATGAATTTAGATTAGTTTGTTATATATGGTAAAAAGATACACCATTAAGAAAAAAAGATGGCAAAACGGCTTGTTTTAAATACGTCAATGCATTAATTCTGAAAAATATATTGTTACATACTAGAAGTACGTGGCCAAATCTAAGTTCAACACAATTAAAAGTAGAGCAAACAAACCCAAGTTTAAACAAATTAGGGTTGCAACACATTTTTCAGAAACTAGTAATGCAATTCTCGGAAATTAATCAAGTGTTGACTTGTATGATTTATATATTTGCAAAGACTGATAAATGGAAAGTTAATCATTCTGCTGTTCATTAATGTGTATTTCTCCTTACTAATTTATTTGTACATTTAAGTCTTGTCTACACTTATGCTAACCAAGGTGTGCTTTGGATTAATTCAACTTTGTTTTATTGCAACGATAAATCATATCTTTCTCAGCCCATGCCTGAGTCAATCTGAAATACTACTATACTTAAGTAGGTATTTTCTTCAAGCACACGTCTCTCAGCCTATGTGTAGACCGAACGTAGGGAATCTATGATGCTGCTTGTTTCTACTTGGCTGGTTGACTCTATAAGTAGAGTTAGACTTTGGGTCAATAAGTTGTGGGATCAAAACTGGTCATTCACTAGTTGTTTTTTGTCCGTGGGCAAGGTACTTAGCGGACCTGAACAAAATGTGTTAAAATATCTTCATTGTATACACACTACATAAGCTCCGATAAGAAATGCGGACATAAAAGAATGTGTTGCTTAATTGTACCTATATTAAACAATTAATTTGAATATAGACATGTTTTAACTATTGTCATTCTGCTAAAGTTTCTTGTTTCCATTTTTTTGTAAATGCCTTTTTCATGTATTGAATGTAGAAAAAGAAGCTAAACTGAACTGATTGCTGCAACCGAGATCGGAAATATCTTTTAACCACCGCCTTGCACAATTGTACTGCTATTTAAATCCAAATTTAAATTACAGGCGACAGTAAGCTCTTTTGTCCCCAACCTTACCAGCTGAATGAGAATGTTCTAGAAGAGTGCACACCGCTTCAAAGATATGATTATTTCAAATCGAGTGAAGTTTCCTTCCCCTTATCATTTGCATTCTTTGGGGTCTTTGTACTACGTAAGTATTTCCATTGAAAGGGTATTTTGGGAGATTTGAAATAAAAAAGTGGCAGGCTATATATGCTTTAAAATAAAAATTGCAGGTCAAAATTATTGATCTGTTATAAAATGGCAGTTTAAAATTAGTAAAATGTTACAGCGAAGAGAAAATTATCCTAATTTACTGGTTTGTTTTATATTTAAACTTCACAGAATGCTACATGTATTACAACTTTTTATTGCATCAATCCAGTCTAATTTAATATTTTCGTATTTTCTTTCTTAAAAAGTTTGTCCGTGTAATATATATATATATATATATATATCTTTACACTTGCAATTTAAATGTTTATATATCTGTACATATGTAATGTAAATATATATATCTTTGAGCCTGGTCAGGTTGAGCATTCCAACAATTCAGATATTCGACCCCATTTTACCACTTTTATCCCATCTACGGAAATACACCTGCATGACATCCTTTTATAAAGGAATATTATGTTTTGGATTTATGTCACAAAGTCATAAAAGTCACATTATTTGCATTCCATTGCTTCACAGTCACAATTTTGTTTATGCATTGGCTTGGCCACCGACGTACAAAATCCGCGCAGAATGAAAAAAGGAAAATCACAACGAACAAACGACAAGCTACTTTGGTTGCCTCGGGGAACATGACAATAGCAACGGAAGTCTTGGGTGAAAATGTCAGGCAAATACAGGTGGGTTTGAAATAAACTTAATAATGTGTTCTGTATATATGTTTTGAATGTGGCTAGAAATCTAAACTTAGAAAGACAGTGTTTTATGTTTATTGTTTATGTTAATTGTTCTGAGAAATTTTAGAGCATTGAGTCTATCACATTCTGCTGTGTGTGATGGAGACATTGCTACAGTTTTTGTTTAACCAACTTATCCACAAAAATGCGGGTGATGTCTGTTAAGTGCTTATCATAAGGACAAAACCGACCAGCTTGTGACCAGTTTTGAACCTGCAACCCTTTAAATAAAGGCAACACATTACCCTACCAAGCTACCGGCTAATTTTAATTTCACCAGTTTGTCATTTGCTATGCCCGGGTATCAACAGAAAGGAAGAAATAAGGTAAATCTTGAATTTCTGGTTCTTCAGATTATATTCGGCCCTGAGAACACAATTCAAACCAAGTTAGCAACAAGGAAGAAAACTCTTCGAACCATTGAACTTAAGCGAGAGCGAAAGATAGAAATCATCAACAGCAACGGTACCGATCGTCGTACAATGATAGTCCGTGTGGAAGGGGAAACATATGATTTGGTGGGTTGGTATCATTGTTTGGTTGGTATTAAGTGGAAATTGGTGGAAAAACGTTCTGGGATTGTTCGTCTACTGGTGTTGTAGTGCTGTTATTTGAAAACTCTTTCGTTTATGAATAAAAAACTGGATTAAATATTTTTTAAACTGAGATAAATAGTGGTTTGTGGACACGTAAGCTCAAATGTGGTTACTTACAAAATAGCTCTTTTAAATTTCTATTTGTAAAAAGCGTGTTTTTCTTAAAGTTAGGGTTTAAATCACAAATTAAAAAAAAACGACAAAAAATTTCAAAATGTACTTTAGCAAACAGGAAAAACTATAAACATGTCTATAAACACTATCTCGCCAAAAATGATTAATCACCCCTGCATTTTAAGTCAATTTAAACCACTTTACCCCAGGTTTTATCCTTCGGCGATATGTCTGAACTTGATCACTTCTACAATGAATTGAATACTTTCCTCAAGTCGTCCGGTCTGCATAGCGAGCATCATCTT
Organism: Ciona savignyi; assembly: GCA_000149265.1. Classification (NCBI taxonomy): domain Eukaryota; kingdom Metazoa; phylum Chordata; class Ascidiacea; order Phlebobranchia; family Cionidae; genus Ciona; species Ciona savignyi. The sequence continues at coordinate 668,022 of CH003245.1, forward strand.
ATCCCGGAGAAACATATGATGGAGGATGCGAGAACAAAAGAAAAAAGGGATGAGGATTTGCAGCAGTTTTTCCGAGCTGCTCTCTCCCAGGTGAGTCCGACAATTCTTAGGAATCTTGCAGCAGAACGACCACAGGGGTGGTTTGATTTGAACCAGATGTTGGTAACCTGCGGCTCCGAAGCCGCATGTGACTCTTTTCACCTCTGATGCAGCTCTTATTGAATTTATTGCTACTGTAGCGAGCTCTTAATACGTTTAATACCCATGCATGAGTGAAACAATTAGAAGAACACCTGCGTTTTTACCTCACACAGTGTTGTTTTCATTTATTGTAAAAAAATAGTTTTGGGGCTCCCAGTAGTTTTTATTTTGTGAAATATCGGTTAAAATAGTTCTGTAAACTGTGCAAAAATTCTGTTGTAAAATAGTAGTTGCAGAAAAACTTGCGCTGATCAAACAAAGATAAACTGTTAATATTTAGTTTCATTCATTTTAAATATCCATTATTGCTTAAAAATCCATTTTTGCTTAAAAAATCCATTTTTGCTTAAAAAATCCATTTTTGCTTAAAAAATCCATTTTTGCTTAAAAAATCCATTTTTGCTTAAAATCCATTATTGCCTAAAAATCTAGTTTTGCTTAAAAAATCCATTTTACTACCCCAGGCTGCAAATATTCGAACAGATGGAGACGGTATCAACCGACATTCGGTCAAGGAGTTGGTCAATGTTACCATTAACAAGTCTGAATTGGCTGAATACCTCAAGTTGAAGGAGGATTCAGTGTTCGTGGAACGGATGTTTACGGTGGCGGACGCAAATGAAGATGGAGTCGTGTCGTTTCGGGAATTTCTGGATATCATTGTGCTGTTTACTAAAGGTTGGGAAAATGTGAGGGGGATCTCAGTGAATCAGAAAACATGGAGTATATTAATGGGTTTGAAAGTTAAGGGATATACTTGTGAATAAGAAAATGCAAGGATTATCACACAAATAATCATCAGATTACTTAAGAATACGTTACCGTAGGTAATGTTTCATATATGACAGACATTAAATACAATGCGCAATGATAACAGATGGTTTTGATCCAACCACATTTTAGCAGAGAGGTTAAACAGTAGATTAAAATATGTTGCTCCCACTGTTGGGTTACCATAGCTATTGTACATTGTTTTAAATGATTGAGTTGATTGTACTGTTTTAATTTAGCCCATCAATCCACTAAGTTCAGACAATATTGGTTTCAGTGCCTAGCCCAAGGACACAGCCAAATATCTGGTTTAGATCTACAACCTTTCGCGTTCGAGTAGACAAATAACAACCGGTTACAATAAACTCACTCCTTGCCCCATCGTGTGTTTGGGAAATAACAGATCTATAATATCAATAATATCACTGTCTTCACCAGTAAGACGAGCAACTAATCTGAAGCATCACGTCCAGGTACACCTCAGGAGAAAGCAAAGATGATGTTCAGCATGTATGATCTTGACAAGAGTGGAGGGCTCTCTGTGTCAGAGTTCAAGACCATGCTTAAGTAATTTACTGATACAACTAGTATCAACTCTTAATTTTCTACTTTTAGTGTATGTTATTATCTTATTAATGAAATCCCACTATAAAAGTTACAGCAACTTTTACTGTGGACACTGGAAATTAATGTATTTAATGTCTAATGTTATATACAGAGATTGTTATGATAATGTCTATCCCCACGGATGAAAAATACAAGAGATACATCACACAGGCGACAGTCAGGTTACCCATGATATTTCAGTTACTTGTGTAAGACATTCTTTCTGTACCCAAGAATACAACCGACTAGGCAAGCACCTGGTTTCAATTTCACCACCATTCAGCTGTTGCTCTCACCTACCCGTGCATACTGAAAAGTTTAAAAAGATCAAATGCTCCTCAGATCAATGATAGAGATCGTGGAGTCCTCCCCAGGATCGGATCAGCTGGATGTTGATGTGGAGAGGATGATGCAGGAAAACGGCTTCAGCAACAAAGATTCGCTCACTCTTAATGACTTCCAGATCCTCCTTGGACAATGTTCAAGTGGGGGGAATGGATCAGCCATGCACAGTGGAGGTTTGGTTTGGTTCTAAAAATGTTGGTGGTACTGGTATGGTGGTTGTAAATATTTAAAAGATTTTTACCTGAACCCAGTTTTTTATAACTAATTTAGGGTTTAGATAACTTATTTAACCTGGTAACATATTTAGAGGATTAACAATCCTGATTTTTTTTTCTATTGGTTTGGTTATATTATGCACACCTCTTGAAGTCTCTACCATATACATTCAATACCATACTGCAACAACTACGGTAACCCAACAGTTTGCGCATTTTTAGAAGAGCGATCGAAATTAGTCAATTGCTTGCCGGCTGTATCCCTGGGCAAGGAACGTATAATACGCATACTGAGTGTATTAATGGTTTTATTTAAAACATAGGACAGTCTTACACATAAATAACACACTACAATAGCTAAGGTAACCCGAAGGTGGACGCGAAGTGATCTGACGATTGTTTATTATTTACAACCCTTGCGTTTTTTAATTCACGGGGATAAACATGAATATCCTATTCTATTCTTCTAACTTTGTGCCTATGGTCCTCTTTACCAAAGTATTCCCACACCTGTGTGATATATAAAAAATAACTCTACAATTTCAAACAACCAACTATAAACCATTGTGTGTCTTAAGATGCATTGGCCAAGGAAATTGCCTGGTTCTGAACACGGAACATTCCGGGTTGCTGTCTGATGCTCGACCACTCAGCCACACACAGAATTGCTATGATAATCAAACAACGTTTCAGGAGGAAGTAAACCTGGGAAAAATCTTCCGCCGGTAAAAAGAGCTCAAAACAAATTCCAACGAGCACAGAATGCTTCTAGAAAATTCAACAAAGGGTGAGACTTACATGCATTATATACAATATAAGATATTCATGTTCTTCTCAATATATAGGAAAATGCATGTATTACGTGTTATCAGATAATTCTTAGGTTACCTAATGTGCCTATTATTGGTGTAAAGAAGCTATTTTATCTTATTTAAACCAATTACTCCACTGGGCAGGGAGTATGGTGGGAATTAAACCCGGAATATTCTGGTTTAACCACAATGGACTAGCTAATAGCCAGTTTTGGTGTTGGGATGTTTAGTAGCTTGTATGCATCATATTACATTTTGGAAACCGGTGACTCTTATTGCTTGAGCTATTCGGTCGGACATTTGTATATACATTTGCATAGTGTACTGACTACTGACACATTCATAATGTCCATGAATAAACCCGTTATATCCATGTTTGTACCCAGTACACCAATGGCAAGGCGAATGACCAGAAGGGTTAAGACTCTTCGCGACGACTACAAAACGAAACCGCACGAGAAATTCCTGCTAGCCCTGGTGAAACTCAACCAACATTACGCTAACCATATCTTCTGTCTTGCTCTTTACTGCACGATTACCGCTGGGGTATTTGCCAATGCTTTTTGTAAGTAGGACTTGAATTGTAAAAACTCAAAATTTGTATTGTAGCCTATTTTATTTATTTCAGTTTTTAGTTTTTTTGCTAAAGTTTAAACTACCAGCAAGTTAAACTAATTTTAATGCAGAAACCCAAAAATACTTAAATATAAACTTTTGTTAAAACACAATAAGTAACATACAGTAGAACCCCGCTTACCTGACCACCCATGGGACCGTGATCAAGCGGTCGCGTTATCGGGGTGGTCGTGTTAGCGAATTTTGCTTTGGAGCAAGTTGTCGTCATATGCAGCTTAAACGTCTGCATTTTTACTAAATTTTTATCAAATGCCATTATTTTTATCAGATACTGCAGAATGAATTTAATACTAAAGTTTATCTTGTAGGATTCAGTACTGTTTGCCACATTTTCTTTCGTGTGCGCTCATTTATTCTTGGTGAAAAAGGCAAATTAATTAGCACATGTGGTCACTTAAGCGGAGTTAAATTTGAGGTTTTGGACCAAAATATGGCGGTCCTGGTCTGGAAACCAGGGTGGTCGCATTATTGAAACAGAATGCAATGCATTACCATAGTAAATTATTTGGGACCGCACTGAAGTGGTCCTGGTAATGATGTGGTCGTGTTATTGAGGTGGTCGTCAAGCGGGGTTCTACTGTATATTCAAACATAAAACGGGCATGAAGTTAATCTTGACTGTGGCCACAAGTTTTCAGTTATTACCACTAAAATCCTGGAATATATATTTTATTTTTTTATTATCCTAGTATTGCTGTGAATACTTTTAATGCAAATTTCTTATGCGACTAAAAAGCTTGGTGTGTAAGTGCGTCGCTATTCACCCGAAGGGTTGCAGGTTCAAAACTGGTCTTTTGATAGTCCGTTATCCTTTGTCAAGGTACTTAAAGGTAATTGTGTGAACCTAGCGGATTGATGGGTTCTACTAAATTAAAAGTCTCAATCATACACAACACACTGCAACCTAAAGGCGCAAGGTCATCTAACTATTGAGGGTGCTTTAACCCCTTGGTTTTCCCATTTAAAAGATAAACATGAAAATCCTCTCTTAATCTAGACACCATCCATTATCACTTCCACTTTAACAGTTGTCGTTTACTCGAAAAACTCCTCCGGGTTATTTGGCATCGGAGGATCATTGATGGCGATCGCTCGCGCATCCGCTGCAGCTCTGATGTTCAACTTCTCCACTCTTCTCCTCACTATGTGCAGGAACATCATCACCTTCCTCCGGGAGACCTTCCTCCATCGATACATCCCGTTTGACTCTGCGGTCACTATGCACAGGATCATCGCGTGGATGGCAATTACGTTCACTGGTCAGTTGGGTCCCTTTTTATGTTTAATCCAAGTTTCGAACCCACGCTGATCCTGTCACTAAGACCATATTTGTGTATAATTCGGTCTTAATGGATAGGTCGTGTTAACCATTTGGTCATAGGATTGTACTTAAACAATTTTATTTTTTTACGGGACCAACTTTTGAACCATTGATGGGCTCTGCACTACGACTCTTTTTTGTTCATAATCCACCAAACTAATCAGGCAACCTGTGCCTTAAATCTTTCCTAGGGAGTAGAGATTAATTTTTCTTGATTTTGCAAACTGGTGTGAAAATGTTTAACTTCAAAACAAATGACAGGCTCATCAAGAAAGTTTTTATATAGAAATCAGTATAATAGTTGTGCTAACCACGAGACCACACAGTCGTGTTGATTAAGTTCTAATAGTAATGATTTACTTAACCTATTAATATTAATAATGTGTAATAGTTGTGTGCTGTTGCCTAACCTATTATAGTCTGCACATCACAGTTCAATTCACAGTGTTTTTATGGATAATATTATTGATGAATAATATTGATGTGATGTTGTTTAACCTAATTTATATCCAGCACTTTATATTGTAGTTCACAGCCTTAACTTCTATTTTATATACAGTAGTGGTATATTCCAATAATTTTAATATTGACAGGGGGGAAAACAACGAAAACTGCAGTCAAATTAACATATAATTATGCTGGATAATATTAATGATTTGCATTTGTTTCCAGCTCTTCACATTGTAGCTCACGGCATCAACTTTTATTCCATCGTCACACAAAGTCCGGATGATATGGCATGCTTATTTCGTGACATGTGGTATCCCAGTGATTACGTGCCAACCTTCGTGTTCTGGCTCTTTCAAACCATAACTGGCATCACTGGGGTTATTCTCACTTTGGCGTTGATTATTATGTGAGTTTTAGAATTTATTTTGTTGGAAGATTGGTGGGATATGATGTTCATGTTTTATCTGCGTGAATGGGAAAACGCAATCGTCAGATTACCTAACGATTGGAGGAGGGGCGTTCTTACACTTATAAACGTTAAATTAACTTGCACACACATTTACCGAAACTGTTACAGTGTGTTGTATGTGATAGAGTGAACTGCATAGCATAGTATATTCATGTTTTAGCTCCGGGATTGGGAAGATACTGGAGGTGCTTTCACGAACAATCGTTAACTAACTTTGCGTTCACCGTCAGGTTAGCGTAGCTATTGCAGTATGTATATAATGGGAACTGTGCTATAGTATTTGTTTAAGTATAGTTTTTTCATTAATCCACATTAATCTTAGTACACAACTGGCTAACAGTTGGTTTTAATTCCACCACCTTTCAGCTAACAGTCTGATGCGCTCTATATCAGCTAACCAGCTTCACCAGTAATAGAATGAGACTCTGACATAGGTTTACTTAAATGTGTATGTTCTTGTATGGCACAACACACTAACCAAAGGCATTTCAGTCGTCAGTTTCAACAAAAAAAATTACAATTATGTACCATAGTGTAAAATATGTACAATTTCAATAATTATGTTTCAAACTGTAAAAATTTAAAATGTTACCAAAAATATTTAGAATTTTATTAAAAAATATTTGGAATTTCGCTAATCATGTCCCACATTGCAGGTATGTGTTTGCGAGCAATTATTCCCGTCGGCTGATATTCACCTGGTTCCGATGGACCCACAAGGTGGGGTACATGAGCCTCTACTTCTTCACCGTACTCCATGGAAGTGGGATGCTCATTTCGGTTCGTTTCCATATTTTCGCTTTCGATGATTTAACTTTTTCATATTTTTCATATTTCAAAATTTAAATTATTGTGTAGGGCTGAAAATAAACTTATCCAAAGC
>CH003245.1:674830-693309 GCA_000149265.1 Ciona savignyi
CCCAAAACAAACCTTAACTCCAACCACAAGTTTAAAATTAACTTTAATGCCCTAATCTTCTGTTTAATATCCCCCACATTAAGATAAAAATGACCACCCTTTACCCTTGTAGGTCCGCATCGCCTGTCTTGCGCAGTCACCCACCGAGTACCACCCCTTCACCCTCTCCTCGGCCCCCCACGAAGATACATTGATGCTCCACATACGAGCCGTTGGACCCTGGACCAGAAATCTAAGGAAAATTTATGACCCAAATGTGTTGCGGGATTCCCCTTACCCAAAGGTTGGGTTCTATTGCTTGATTGTGTTTGATATAATTCCTGCACCCAAAATATATAATTTACTATTTGCGTTTTACAACTACATCTGTATATAAACCTAAATTGATATAAATTTATTTTTACATGGCATTCCACAAAATTGTTGTTTTTCCGTTTACTTTAAGTTTATGTTATGCTAATTATTGTTTCTAAAGAAGTTAAAAATAATAAATTAAATATAAAACTGTTTAATTATAGTATTGCTGTAATTATGTGATTAAGTAAATTGCAGGTATGATATAAGTCTACTTAATCGGACATTGTTTTATATTCTACTAAAACTGAATGAACTTCTTTATCATAACAACACTGTACAATTGCTCCTGCACCTTGGTGGAGAACGCACCATAATCTGATTGGTGTTTTTCCAGTTGTACTTGGATGGTCCATTTGGAGAAGGTCACCAGGACTGGTATAAATATGAAGTATCCGTACTTGTGGGTGGTGGTATCGGGGTGACCCCTTTCGCTTCTATCCTGAAGGATCTGATCAATCGAAGCCAAACAGGAGGTGGAATCACATGCAAAGCTGTAAGATTGGGTTCGGGGATTATTGATCTGTGAAGGATATTTTTAAAATAAGTATTTTAAGATTGCTCATCATCTTTTTTTTGGCTATTTTTATCACAAGAATAGACAAAAACAAAGACGGGACATGAGATCAGTTGGGCGGGGAAGTGCCAAACAAGCAACAATGTAATTAGTGGGAAAGTCCGCTTGAGATTGTAAACAACAACACAGAAGCATTACAGATTTTTCTGAGTACTTTAAGATTGGGGGAAATGTAGGGGATGTTTTGGACATAAGAGTTGGTCGAGGTTTCCTTTAATTCTATTTTTAGATAGGGTACTTTTGTGATAAGATGAATACTGTTGAGGTAAGATAAAATAGGAAACTGATTATCGTAAAGATATCAAAAAGGCAAAGCACCGACTAAGCTTTTCGGTCATCTACTAAAAAATGGGGTCCGAATAATAGTGGGACGGGGAAATCTCATGCTTGCCCATGTAAAAACTTTGCCATGTTTTCCAATTTACTGGGATAGGCATGAATATTCTAAATAGCTTAGTGGGTTGGGGTTTAGTTTCAATCGAAAGGTTGAAGGACCAGAATGGGTTCTGATGAATTCATGTGATATCACTTTTGGTTTTTCTTTTTCCCATAAATAATAGTAAAGATAAAAGTAAATATCTCACTTTACATGTGTCGAATAAAAAAATGCAATAGCGTATGCAGGTCCATTGTAGTGCTGGGACCAGGAATGTAGGCAATAGAGAACCCATTTTTGTATCAAATAATCAATTCTTTTCTATTCCCAACACACCCAGGTATATTTCATCTGGGTAACGAGGGACCAGAAACAATACGAATGGCTCACTGATATTATACAGGATGTAGAATCAAAGGACGCGAAACAGATACTGAACACTCACATTTTTATCACCCAATTCCCACAGAAGTTTGACCTCAGGACAACAATGCTGGTAATCGAATGATTAAGTTGGGTTAAGTGGATGAATGGAATTTTTTTATCCTTGTTAATCAAAAAGCAAGTGGTGTTATAACATGGGTTATTGTAAGATCAGGCTGGGTTATTGTAAGATCATGTCCATTAAGTGCTTTGCTCTAGAACACAACCGACTAACTAGTGACCAGTTTTGAATGTGCAACCCTTCGGTTGAAAGGCGACACTGGCCCACCAAGCTGTGACGAGCTCAAAATTAAAATTCCGCCAGCGTTATTGAATTTCCTTCATTGATTCCAGTATATTTGTGAAGAGAATTTCCAGAAGATTTCCGGAAAATCGTTATTCACCGGATTGCGAGCGGTCACTCATTTTGGGAGGCCCGATTTCACTGATTTCTTTGCAACTCTTGGAGAAGAACACCCATCGGTGCTGTTTTATGCAAATGAGATTTTTCCATAGATTTTGTCTACGATAGGGTATTTATTTTATCCACTTGAATGGAGAAACACAAAAGGTGTCTGACTAGCTATAAGAATCCATCGATCTGTTTAAGACTAAGTCCGTTTAGTGCTATCCCCAAGGACACAACCGACTAGCTACCGACCAGTCCGGCCCGTTGGTCTAACGGTTAAGTGCGTCGCCTTTCAATCGAAAGGTTGCAGGTGCGAAACTGGTCGCTAGCTAGTCGGTTGTGTCCTTGGGCAAGGCACTTTACGGACATTGCCTGAACCCAGCGGATTAATGGGTTCTACCAGAATGGGTTCTACCAAATTGAAGGAACAAGTCTATCATATACAACACACTGCAATAGCTCCGGTAACCCGACGATGGGCGCGAGGTGATCTGACGATTGCCCGTGTGTTAACCCCCTTGGTTTTCCCATTCACGGGGATAAAGATGAATATCCTTTCCCTATCCTATCCCTATCCCAGTTTTAAACTTTAAAACATACGTAATTTTTGGGCTAAAAGGTGACAGACTTACTTATTAAGCTAGTCGGTAGATAGCGTTTTCCCTTTTTTAGCCTTGCATTTTCTCATTCTCTGGAATAGTGGTAGTTAAATTTAGTTTATTTTTTGCTTCTTTGTTGCCTTAAAGAAGAATTGCATGATTAATTAAAGTTAAGGATCCAGGATAAAACGGCAAAACTAGTGGTTAAACATGAATATCTTATAATACTTTTACAGTAAATTTTTACACAAGACAAAATTCTAGGTTAATTCAGCATATTTTTGATTTTAGGTGGAGAATTTTGGGGTATTTAGCTGTGGTCCAGCTCCTATGACAAAAGGTGTAGAAAATGCATGCTCTTCCTTGAACAAGTACACAGGGCCAACCTACAGTCATCACTTTGAAAACTTTTAGAACTCAGTTTTACACATTTATCCTTATTATGCACTTGATTTTTACATAATTGTACATTTAGTCGAATACAAATAAGATTTTATATTGAATTTAATTTTTTGTTTTTAACGTAATTTGCATACCTACAAAAGCCATTGGTATCCTAGACAATGCGTATTATACTGTCCAGTAAAAAATAAATGCCTTGTTAAGGTTCCTTATATGTTAAGCCAGGGACGTCCAACCCTTTATTGTAGGTGGCTGCATTTTCACTTTGAAATAATTCAATGGACGGCAGAACCCATTAATTGAATAGGTCGCAAAGTGTTATTATGGGTCCCATTTGGAAAAATACCATCACTAAGAGAGGGCCACACGTCCATAGGGAAATATGACTTTCTGTATAAACATCGCACCAAGAACGTTTTAACCAGTTAAGATGATGATAAGCAAATCAAAGCAAATTGGTGTTGGTTCAACCAAACGAGTTGCGATGTGCGAAATATTTCCTTTGTGCTTTTTCACTCATCGCATCACGATAATGTTATTACTTGCTCCAACTACCGTTAGGCTCAGCACGTTCTTTAGCATTGCGGAAAGCGATAGCATGGATTAAGCGGATGTTTTGTTCGCGCTAAAATCTTAAAGAAAAATATCGAAAGTAATTTTCCACTCCACATTATTTAGTTATGGCTTCCATATGAAAAATGAGTTTCCTTTATTATATTTTTCCGCTTTTTAGTTTTTGTGCCGCAAAAATAACGAGTACAGATATTTTGCTTCCTCTCCTATTCCTACATTTCATATATATATACACAACGCAATACGATTTGTATAGATTTATTTTATTTGGTTGCCATAAATCGACACAAGATTTTTTGCATCATGTCGACCTGAAGGAAATAGAATAGAGTTAGATAGGATATTCATGTTTAACCCTGTAAATGGGAAAACCATGGAGCGTTAACACACAAGCAATCGTCAGATTACTTTGCGCCCACCGCCGGGTTATAGGAGCTTTTGCAGTGTGTTATGTATGATAAAACGATCCGGAACTTTGGAATCCATTAACCCACTGAACTCATACCATGACCGATTAGTGCCTTGCCCAAGAAAACAGCGACTAGTTTTGATCCCTTAACCATTCAACTGAAATACGACGTCCTTGACCACTAATTAATCTATTCGGCCAAAAACGCATTGTAGGTTTAAACAACATATAGTTTAAATAAAAAATAATTTTACCTTGTTGGTTACCGTTAAGTGCTTACTGTTCGTTATCATCGGCACCTGCCTCATCAGCTTCCATTTCTGAAATTAATCTCAGTTAAACAATCCTCGTACAAACCAATGGTTAAGATGCTGGGCTCAATCGGAGCTTTCGTGTGAATATTACCTGGCATTTCTTGTTGTTGTTGCTTTTCATTCCAACTTCCCCAGCGCCTACGTCTGACGGATCTGCGACGACGCCATGCGTCAGATTGTTCAGAGGCAAAAAGCACAAGTGCGAGAAGGAGTACGAAGAGAGCTTTATTCATCTGCAAAATTCATCGTTGTCACCAAAACAGCCTATCTTATGCACAATCAAGAAACTTACCTTTGTGGTATAGTCTTTCAAGAAAGATAACTTTATTCGATTGAGGGCTGGAATTTATAGCATAATTTGTTTTCGGCTTATTTCCGACGTACCCTTTCTCTTTCGTTTAATAGCTCATCACGTTCTCTAACACTTCGGGAAGCGATATCATGGAGCAAGAAGATGCTTTTGTTGGTGCTTAAATCATAAAGAAAAATATCGAAAGTAATTTTATAGTTTTATGTTTGGTGCATGCTTTACAAGCGAATATGTGATTGGGACATTCCTTCAATTTTAGTAGAAACCTGTGTTCAGTCAATGTCCGGTAAGTGCTTTGCCCAAGAACACAACCTACAAGCTCGCGACCACCTTTGAACCTACAACCCTTCGATAGACAGGTGGCACGCTAATCAACTAATATAATAATATTTTAATAAATATAGGGGGTTGTCCCGTTGTGATCCGACAAACAGTGATTTAAATGTTCCGACAGAGGGTATACAACCTAACGTGACGTACGCATAACAATATTTAAAAAGTGTAATCGTATCTATAAATTGTGTTTGTAAATATCATCATTAGGAAAATATGACTTTCTGTATAAACATCGCACCAAGAACGTTTTAACCATTTAAGATGAAGATAAGGAAATCAAAGCAAGCTGGTGTTTATTAAACCTAACGAGTTGCGATGTGCGAAATATTTCCTTCGTGCTTTTTCACTCGTCGTATCACGATAATGTTATTACTTCCTCCAACTATCGTTAGGCTCAGCACGTTCTTTAGCATTGCGGGAAGCGATAGCATGGAATAAGCGGATGTTTTGTTGGCGCTAAAATCTTAAAGAAAATATCGAAAGTAATTTTTAACTCCACATTAAAGTTTTATGTTTGGTGCATGCTTTATAAGCGAATATGTGATTGTGAGATTATATTTTAATAATACCGTTCTTCGTTGCTTTTACCTATATTAACGAACATGCATGTCTAATCTTACAGTAAAATTGTCACGCCACAAGAACGTATCGGAGCAGGATATTCTTGTCTTTACTCAAAAGAGTGGTTGTGAAGTTCCTTCAATTTAGTAGAACCCTTTAATCCACTGAGTTCAATCAATGTCCGCTAAGTGCTTGCCCTAGAACACAACGTACAATCTCGCGACCACCTTCGAACCCGCAACCCTTCGATAAAAAGGTGACACGCTAATCAAGTTACATAATAATATATTAATAAATATAGGGTATTACCCCATTGTGATCCGACAAACAGCCATTTAAATGTTCCGACAGAGGGTATACCACCTAACGTGACGTACGCATAGCAATATTTAAAGAGTGTAATCGTATCTATAAATTGTGTTTGTAAATATCATCATCATGGAAATATGACTTTCTGTATAAACATCGCACCAAGAACGTTTTAACCAGTTAAGATGAAGATAAGCAAATCAAAGCAAATTGGTGTTGGTTCAACCAACCGAGTTGCGATGTGCGAAATATTTCCTTCGTGCTTTTTCACTCGTTGTATCACGATAATGTTATTACTTCCTCCAACTTTCCTTAGGCTCAGCACGTTCTTTAGCATTACGGGAAGCGATAACATGGATTTTAAGCGTATGTTTTTTGGCGCTAAAATATTAAAGAAAATATCAAAAGTAATTTTCCACTCCACATTATTTAGTTATGGCTTCCATATGGAAAATGAGTTTCCGTTCTTATATTTTTTCCGCTTTTTAGTTTTTGTGCCGCAAATAAAACGAGTACAAATATTATGCTTCCTTTCCTATTCCTACATTTCATATATATATATGTAACGCGCACGGGGGCTCGTTTATTTTGTTATGTTTTGACACGTTTTTATATATATTTTATTCACCTTTTATACACTTTAAATATCACATTGGTTATACAATTTTAATTCACTGTTTTACGCCTTTTGTTTGTTTCCTTTTATTTTACACGAATTCACACCCTTTGCACCTTTTAATCATTTTATCTTGCCTGCCTATTTTTACACGCACGTTTTTATCTCTCGGGGTATTCAAGTAATCAACGTTCGGTGCTGTTGTAATTTACGTGATGTCTTCAAATTTACGCTTCTAAAAATGAGTTCTCTCTTGGCTTTCATACTGTACGGACTTGTTTTTAATAGCTGATCGTTTTTATTAGTTTTATATTTGTTTCGTAACTATGAGTATTTTTATAAAGCAAAAACGTTGCAAGCCCTTGTAATTGGTCTCACGGTAGGCCGTTAAGACAGCGTCCTGCGAAACAATAGGAATTCTGTAACAAATTGGCGATCCTGCCAGGACGCTGTTACCGCAACATCTATACTAGGGCTTGCAGCAAAGAGAGAACTCCCCCGATTCTATATAGTTTGTCAGTTTTTATAGCGTTTTTAAATGGCTTTTAATTTTTTAATGTCACCGCCTGTTTATACGCCTGGACAAAATATCGGCGAGTTTATCGATATATTTAGTTCATACTGCGATGGCATCAACGCCAACGAAAGTGTCCGGCGCCACATGTTCCTAACGGCTATAGATGCTGATTTGAGATGGCAGATTCGAGAAAACGATAATTCTATCTTTGAATTATCGCTATCAACCATATTACAACGAGCAAAGAAATGCATAAAGGACACCATGCATTTAGAAAGACGCCGCGATAACCTATTTTCCAGACGACAGGGTATGGACGAGAGACACGAAATGGATTTCGTATACGCGGTTAAATCAATGGGGTGGATTTGGCGTACACAGAGTCAAATGAAACTAAAGACGAGGTAATGTACCTCGTATTAGTCAATGGACTCAAAGATAGGCAGCTAGCCGGAAGGATACCTTCCAGTATAAACTATAGGCGGGAATTTTGGGCTGCCTCGGAAGTGGTACTCCGCGAAGACGAACAAGTACCAGCCGTCCAAGTAATGCCAGTGAAATTGGCTAACACGTCACAGCGTGATGACGAACGTTTTAAAACTATTATGGACAAAATGGAAACATTGCGTAACGACATCGATTGCGTAAAAGATCAAATGAAATGGCGAGAAACCAGTAACGAATATGACTGGAACCACCACCAATCATTTGAAGTACAAAGAGGAGAATATCACCCACCTGGTTGGAGGAACCGTAGGTGCTTTGCATGCGGTGCTATGGGCCATATACGTTCACAGTGTAGACGTACAGAAACTATAGGCCATGACAGAGGTGCGGCCAACTCTCCAAACTTCCACAGAGGAGTAAATTCGACGGAAGGACACCATTTCTTGCCCACATTCCAAACCAATCACCAGTTACTCCGAAGGCTGAGAAAAACGCGCACAAATGCAAACGCAAAAAGCTGGACATACGATAGAGTAAACCAGCACTGCCCATATAAGGATAATCGAATGAAAGACTCGGGGGGAAATCCCGACCGTTTTAAAAATCTGCTTTATGAAGAAAGCGCCGCGCGCACGTCAAAAGACCAGCGGCGGTCAAAACAAAGCCGAAAAGATTTGGCTGTGTTGTTCGATCGGCTCAGTCAAGAAGTAAGTTTGGCTTACCAGAAGGCAGAAGAGGTGGTGCAGGAAACTCTTCGTGAACAACGGTCAATGCTGGAAAGGAAAATCGCTTGGGATACAGTGTACAAGCAGAATACCACTCCACCAGAGGAAAACACCAACATAAATGGGGCAACACAAAGACATTTACCGGTACGGGGAGTACCAACAAGCACAGCACCGATGATGCCGACGGAGGAATCGCCACAAGCAGACCCAATCGAAATAGAAGGGACGAACGAGCTAAACCCCGATGTGGCAGTCGGAAATACTTACCGAGGACGTCTCAGAAGCACGACGAGACGCCCGACTTATTACCCTGATGAAGAAAGAGCACTGAGCCCTGTTAATCCCCTCGTCAACACTCAAAACTAACAAGAGACGCGAAGCACCCACAGGAGTGGGTCAGAATTTGGTCGGGGGAGTGTAACGCGCACGGGGGCTCGTTTATTTTGTTATGTTTTGACACGTTTTTATATATATTTTATTCACCTTTTATACACTTTAAATATCACATTGGTTATACAATTTTAATTCACTGTTTTACGCCTTTTGTTTGTTTCCTTTTATTTTACACGAATTCACACCCTTTGCACCTTTTAATCATTTTATCTTGCCTGCCTATTTTTACACGCACGTTTTTATCTCTCGGGGTATTCAAGTAATCAACGTTCGGTGCTGTTGTAATTTACGTGATGTCTTCAAATTTATATTGCTAAAAATGAGTTCTCTCTTGGCTTTCATACTGTACGGACTTGTTTTTAATAGCTGATCGTTTTTATTAGTTTTATATTTGTTTCGTAACTATGAGTATTTTTATAAAGCAAAAACGTTGCAAGCCCTTGTAATTGGTCTCACGGTAGGCCGTTAAGACAGCGTCCTGCGAAACAATAGGAATTCTGTAACATATACACAACGCAATACGATTTGTATAGATTTCTTTTATTTGGTTGCCATAAATCGACACAAGATTTTTTGCATCATGTCGACCTGAAGGAAATAGAATAGAGTTAGATAGGATATTCATGTTTAACCCTGTAAATGGGAAAACCATGGAGCGTTAACACACAAGCAATCGTCAGATTACTTTGCGCCCACCGCCGGGTTATAGGAGCTTTTGCAGTGTGTTGTGTATGATAAAACGATCCGGAACTTTGGAATCCATTAACCCACTCAACTCATACCATGACCGATTAGTGCCTTGCCCACGAAAACAGCGACTAGTTTTGATCCCTTAACCATTCAACTAAAATACGACGTCCTTGACAACTAATTAATCTATTCGGCCAAAAACGCATTGTAGGTTTAAACAACATATAGTTTAAATAAAAAAATAATTTTACCTTGTTGGTTACCGTTAAGTGCTTACTGTTCGTTATCATCTGCTCCTGCCTCATCAGCTTTCATTTCTGAAATTAATCTCAGTTAAACAATCCTCGTACATACCAATGGTTAAGATGATGGGCTCAATCGGAGCTTTCGTGTGAATATTACCTGGCATTTCTTGTTGTTGTTGCTTTTCATTCCAACTTCCAAAGAGCCTACGTCTGCTGGATCTGCGACGACGCCATGCGTCAGATTGTTCAGAGGCCAAAAGCACAAGTGCGAGAAGGAGTACGAAGAGAGCTTTATTCATCTGCAAAATTCATCGTTGTCACCAAAACAGCCTATCTTATGCACAATCAAGAAACTTACCTTTGTGGTATAGTCTTTCAAGAAAGATAACTTTATTCGATTGAGGGCTGGAATTTATAGCATAATTTGTTTTCGGCTTATTTCCGACGTACCCTTTCTCTTTCGTTTGATAGCTCATCACGTTCTCTAACACTTCGGGAAGCGATATCATGGATCAAGAAGATGCTTTTGTTGGTGCTTAAATCATAAAGAAAAATATCGAAAGTAATTTTATACTCCACATTAAAGTTTTATGTTTGGTGCATGCTTTATAAGCGAATATGTGATTGTGACATTCCTTCAATTTTAGTAGAACCCTGTGTTCAGTCAATGTCCGGTAAGTGCTTTGCCCAAGAACACAACCTACAAGCTCGCGACCACCTTTGAACCTACAACCCTTCGATAGACAGGTGGCACGCTAATCAACTAATATATTCAACTAATATAATAATATATTAATAAATATAGGGGGTTGTCCCGTTGTGATCCGACAAACAGTCATTTAAATGTTCCGACAGAGGGTATACAACCTAACGTGACGTACGCATAACAATATTTAAAAAGTGTAATCGTATCTATAAATTGTGTTTGTAAATATCATCATTAGGAAAATATGACTTTCTGTATAAACATCGCACCAAGAACGTTTAACCATTTAAGATGACGATAAGCAAATCAAAGCAAGCTGGTGTTTATTAAACCTAACGAGTTGCGATGTGCGAAATATTTCCTTCGTGCTTTTTCACTTGTCGCATCACGATAATGTTATTACTTCCTCCAACTATCGTTAGGCTCAGCACGTTCTTTAGCATTGCGGGAAGCGATAGCATGGATTAAGCGGATGTTTTTTGGCGCTAAAATCTTAAAGAAAATATCGAAAGTAATTTTATTATACTCCACATTAAAGTTTTATGTTTGGTGCATGCTTTAGAAGCGAATATGTGATTGTGTAAATTATATTTTAATAATACCGTTCTTCGTTGCTTGTACCTATATTAACGAACATGCATATCTGATCTTACAGTAAAATTGTGACGCCACAAGAACGTATCGGAGCAGGATATTCTTGTCTTTACTCAAAATAGTGGTTGTGAAGTTCCTTCATTTTATTAGAACCCTTTAATCCACTGAGTTCAGTCAATGTCCGCTAAGTGCTTTGCCCAAGAACACAACGTACAATCTCGCGACCACCTTCGAATCCACAACCCTTCGAAAAAAAGGTGACGCTAATCAAGTTACATAATAATATATTTCTTAATATAGGGTATTACCCCATTGTGATCCGACAAACAGCCATTTAAATGTTCCGACAGAGGGTCTACCACCTAACGTGACGTACGCATAGCAATATTTAAAGAGTGTAATCGTATCTATAAATTGTGTTTGTAAATATCATCATCAGGGAAATATGACTTTCTGTATAAACATATCGTACCAAGAACGTTTTAACCATTTAAGATGACGATAAGCAAATAAAAGCAAATTGGTGTTGGTTCAACCAAAGGAGTTGCGATGTGCGAAATATTTCCTTTGTGCTTTTTCACTCGTTGCATCACGATAATGTTATTACTTCCTCCAACTTTCCTTGGGCTCAGCAGGTTCTCTAGCATTGCGGGAAGTGATAGCATGGATTAAGCGTATGTTTTTTTGGCGCTAAAATCTTAAAGAAAAATATCGAAAGTAATTTCCACTCCACATTATTTAGTTATGGCTCCCATATGGAAAAATGAGACACATATTGTTTTTGTCCGTTTTTTCCTTTTTTTCGTCAAACGCTTGACAGGCATGGTTTGTGGACCCGATATCTACCAGAAGGGGTCATGGAATTCCAATAAACCCTTGTCATTTGTTAGACAACTTGGTTTCCTATAAACTTGGTAATTCCCCTGGGACGTTAAAAACCTAGAAAAATACCATAAAAATAAGATTTTGTTCTCAAATCATGATACTGACAGACATGGCATTTTTCCTTAAAAATAGTTTTTTAAGCATAGCGCTAGAACAGCTGCTCCAATTTTGATCAGATATGGTGAATGTTAGTGCGGTAGTCGCTTCTGTACCAATGAAAAAAATGATTAGGGAAATACCCCCAAAATAATGATTTGTTCCAAAGTCCTAATTGTAACAGACATGCCATATTGCCCCGACATCTCCAACAAGGAATTGTCAGTTCGGATTAAAACTTTAAGAATTGCTAGATAACATGACCCAGATATGTAAAAACAGAAATTTATATACTAAACCCAAGGGAATTCCCCGAAGCCATGAAAAACTAAAGTCCGGCCCGATGGTCTAGCGGTTAAGTGCGTCGCCTTTCAATCGAAAGGTTGCAGGTGCAAAAGTGGGTCGCTAGCTAGTCGGTTGTGTCCTTGGGCAAGGCACTTTACGGACATTGCCTGAACCCAGCGGATTAATGGGTTCTACTAAATTAAAGGAACGTGTCTATCATATACAACACACTGCAATAGCTCCGGTAACCCGACGATGGGCGCGAGGTAATCTGACGATTGCCCGTGTGATAACCCCCTAGGTTTTCCCATTCACGGGGATAAACATGAATATCCTATCCTATCCTATCCTAAATCGGACTTGTTTGGAAATTTAGCTTTATTTTACTACAACGCTTTGCAAGAGGCTTAAATTTAAAACATTTGTGGTGAAATGTATTCGAATCTAACACGATTTTTCTTTTTTAACTACACACGAAAAGGAAGTTTGATTTGAAAACTATGGGACCCATGTGTTTATGATGGCAGAAACATAACTCTTGCAGTCGGGTTAAAACTTCCTGGGATGTTGAATAACATGGAATTGACGTGCACATATCTGACTATAAATATGTTGGGCAATGAACATGGATAACAAGGATTGTTACCTCAAGGACCCATGTGTTTATGCTTGCAGAAACAAACTACAGAACTCGGTGTATAAAATACAAATTGTGGTAAGAGACCCTTTATCATGATTAAATGGAATCCAAAATATGTTTTACAAATATTAGTGGTTAAACACGTGGTTGACACTCTCTAGTATATGCATATTTATCTCTGATTGCTGAGCTTGGTCGGTTAGTTCGTCGCCTTTCAGCCGAAAGGTAACAGGTGAAAATTGGTCACTAAGAAGGAGTTTGTCTTTGGACAAGGCACTTGACGGATGTTGCCTTAACCCAGCGGAATAGTTAGTTCTACTGACTAAAATGTTTAAATCATACCATTTACAGGGATAAGCATCTTATTATAGTGTTGGGGAACTTTTTGAGGCCGTGTACCACAATTTCAGCTCGGAAATATTTTAGAATGGAAATGGCATGACGTCATAAGATGTTTGTGTTTTCTATTCACGAAGTCGCTGACCTTTAATTCAAGCTGTTATGGAAAACATTCCTAAAAACTCAAGAAGCGAAATTAATTTTTTAATGTTTTCCGGTATATAGTAGGAAAGTGAAAATTAAATAAGGCAAAGCACCGAGATATATCGTCGTTATGCCGGTGAGCTTATTACAATATTAAATTAAAAGGAATTTCATAACAGTATACTCGACACGTATGTTTTTAAATTTAACTCTGCCATTAAATTGTCGTTGAATCTCGTGATTCTTTTTATATGGATTATTGGTTTTACCAAAAGTTAAACATTCCACCAGATGGAAATAACACATCTCCCCTTCACCTTCATGTAATTGAAATAAAATATGGGGAAAAACATAAAAGAGGTGCAGAAAAGCAGTAAAAATTGCTCAATAACATTAAGATTATAACATTAGTGTTATTTTAAAATAAGCTACATTTCCGGGGTTGATTAGTGTTTAGGGCAGGGTTAGAATTAGTTTCCATGCTTAAATAAACAGTTTTCTTCCTATTATTATTTTTGTAGTTATAGTGAATAGTTTTCTTCGTCCATTTTTAATATTTTGGGAAAAATTTGAATTTTAGGGAAAAATAAATCATATTATCCCCACTTTTCTTGTATTGTTGCCCTAATAATGCTTTACTTTGACCCATACGTTTACGATTCCAGGACAAGGACAACGATAATGTGAAAGTGGTGGTAAGGTGTCGACCGTTTAACTCTAAGGAGACATCAGCTCAGTATCGGCAAGCTGTTAAAGGTTTGTTCTTTCTTTTTCATTTTTTTTTATTCTGCATGGTGGCAGAGGTTCAAGCAGTTGCAAAACTGTCCTTCTTTTTACCCAGAAGAACTACAATGTATTTTTTTTAAATACCCTGTTTCGTCCATTTACAGCCGAAAAACAGGTCATAATCAATTTTATTTGGTGGGGAACCTTTTACCTTTGGCATGTACATTTAAATTATAAATTGTTTTACTCCCATCCTAGTTTCTGTCTACCAGACCAACACTCATAGGTGGGCATGTAAATGCAAGGACATAATAATTAAATCTTAATCATATACCTTATACAAAGCATTGGATTGAGTTAAGTCGTCTATTAATGTCTCTTGACAGAAAACAGGTCTGAATAAATTAAACCAATTAATACAGAGTGGATTACCATATTCAAATGCAAAAATACTTTCATTTTATTTAAGAAAACCATTAATCTGGTTAAGGCATGGTTTAATTAGGTCTGTAAAAAATACAACAAACTAGCTAGAGACCAGTTTTAAACTTGCAACCCTTCTACTGAAAGGTGACAGACTAACCCACCAGGTTTTTCCATTCTCAGCGATTAAACATGAATATCCTATGTAGGGCTGCGAATTAACGGTTAGTTTAAAAAACGGTTAACTGATATAACAATAATCGGTTAACCGATTTTCTTTAGGCTACTGTCAAATCGGCACCGTTTTTAGCAAAGAAATTTATAGGTCGGGCAGCCGTTCATGGATACATAGCGTTCGCCGAGTAAACAAGCCGCAGATCGTGGCAGCGTTGCATTTTGTCCTCCCGCGTTGATTACAGATAGGAAATTGGCGCGAATCCAAGATCGCGATTGTGATTATTCCTATCGGTGGTTCGAACTATTTTACTCGTACAAAAATGAAAAAACAAAATTAATTTGTTAAGACTAAAAAAACTAGGAATTGCTCAGAAAGTATATTTACAACAACGTGCATATTCCGTTTGAATATTTACGGGGAAATGCGTAATTACGTAATTTCGATTTGACGTCCGTAATGCAATTCCGATGTCCGTAATTATGTAACTGAACGTAGTTTCGTAATTACGCCCAGCTCTATGCATAGCATTAAAGCAAACTACAGTTGTTAAACAGGTATTTCACGTCAAAAAAGCGTGCGTTTTACCAACCAACGAACAGATAAGAGTTGAAAACGGTTAACCGTTAACCGTGGTTAACCGTTAATTTTTCGCACCCCTAATCCTATGACATCATTATCGTAAATTGTAACACATAATATTTATAATAACGAAATATAATTATTGAAATTTCAACATCAACAAATTATTTCCACCTACAGTTGATGAAGTGAGGGGGCAGATTGCGGTTGAAAAGTCCGATTCAAACGAACCTCCGAAGACATTCACCTTTGACACGGTGTTCGGGCCTGAAAGCAAGCAAGTTGATATTTACAACTTGACAGCGAGACCGATTGTGAATTCGGTTTTGGAAGGATACAATGGTGAGATATTTAGCATTTTTGTTAGGATAGGATGTTCATGTTTATTCTCGTAAATCGGAAAACCAAGGGGGCAATCTTCATATTTAGTTCTCGCCCACCGTGAGGTTATCGGAGAAATTGCTGTGTGTTGTGTACATTTTTATTAATTTAGTAGAACCCATTAATCCGCTGGGTTCAGGCAATGTCCGTTAAGTGCCTTGCCCAAGGACACAAGCGACTAGCTAGCGACCAGTTTTGAAACTGCAAAACTTTGGCTAAAAGGCAACGTACTAACCCACCAAGCTTATCGGTTGTTAATAGATTTTTAACTGTATTTACACACATGGTTGATTTTTCCTATAATTTGATTGATTTACCATGGAATGAACATGGTACATAACATAACCACCTTATATCCTGCACAGGCACGATATTCGCATACGGACAAACAGGAACAGGTAAGACCTTTACAATGGAAGGTGTGCGTACCGTTCCAGAACTACGTGGAATCATTCCAAATTCATTCGCTCATATATTCGGACATATTGCGAAAGCTGAAGGCGACACAAGATTCTTGGTAAGATTGGTTGGCTTGTTTTCTGGTAAGATTATTTACTGTACTCTGTGCAGTTTTTTAAATTTGTATTTACAAATACACTTTTGAAAAGAAATATTCACTATATACTGATATATTCTCTATAATATTCACTATATCCTGTGCCCAGTTCTTAAGTATGTATGTTCATATGTGGACACTTTTGATAGTAACCTTATTTTGCGGTACAAATTTAATTTCAAATGTTTTTTTTTCTATTTCCACTTCAAACTTATTAAGCTGGCTCACCACCCAAGTACTGGGTCGTGCTGGCACACTTTTATTGTATTTTTCAAGTTTTTTGCCTTGACTTGTTTTTATTTTGATTAATTTTAGTTTAATGACCAGGTTATTTTTTTATTGTGTGTATTCACAGACGTGTTTTAAATGCTGTAGTTTTGATGGTTTATCCTGCCTACTTAACTAAAAATAATTAAGCCATTGTTGCAAAAAATTAGCTAAACTAAACGTACTTGTCTGCAAAGGAATATTCATTTTTGAAAAAAAAAATAAAAGGGTTGTCAATTTTGCAATTTAGAATCTGATATATTTGAATGAAGAGTGTCACACAACAGGGAACATCATATCACTTAATTACAGCCACTCACTTTAGCAAGATTATTCGATTAAAAAAGAAGTAAAACATCAATATACGAAAGATGTTTTAGTGGATCCGTTTTTTTGCATAAATGACATCTATACACCTTATTTGCACAAATTGAAAAAATGCACAGATTAAAGTCTTAAGTTGTCACTATTTTGTTGCAAGGTGTTAATTACATACGTCCAAGTAGTTTATTAAGTGGACCACTACCCCAGGGTCGAGTATCATACTTGGAGATATACAACGAAGAGGTGCGAGACCTACTGGGTAAAGATCAACATCAAAGACTTGATGTGAAGGAGCGACCAGACATCGGGGTTTACGTGAAAGATCTTTCCATGTTCGTAGTGAATAATGCTGATGATATGGATCGGATCATGACGCTTGGAAACAAAAACAGTTGAGTAAATTTCATTGGTGGGAAGGGGCCATGGGGACTAACCGCGACTAGGAATGCAGGTTGTAAATGCTGTTTGTCTACTGGTTTTGTATTGATGTTGGTATTGGTAATAAAAAAACAGTGCCGCGGAGAAATGCCATTTTTTCAAACTATGTAAAAATTCTCCTAAAGTTTTTTAAAAATCTTTTAAAGGTCCATTTTCCAACAGTTGAATACAGGTAACTCGCAGTTCCAAGGACTTTAATGTTATTCGCCTAATAGTTTGGTACCCGTGAAAGAAAGCAGTAAAGCAAAGTAACTTAATTAAAAGAATTTTAGAGCATGCCGGGTGCAATTTAACCTTGCACTTATAATAAGCCCCCTGACTTTACATGTATAATTCAATGCCCCATAACTTTGATCGAATGATCCCTAACTTTTAATAACCCCTAACCTTACACATACGATACAATGACTCTTTACTGTATGCAAATGATCTGTATCACCCCCCTTCAGGGTCGGTTGGGTCCACGGATATGAACGAACAGAGTTCCAGATCGCACGCCATATTCACGGTGACGATCGAATGTAGTGAGAAGGGGTTGGATGGTCAACAACATGTTCGTGTGGGGAAGCTTCATCTTGTGGATTTGGCTGTGAGTTATCACAACTTGTTTAGTAGATATTTGTTGGTACCGATCAAATTGTCCTAAATTTGGGGTATCTATGTATATATATAACATATATGACTTATATTTCAGTATTGGTTTCTATCTTTATTGTAAACCATATTATAATTACCAATAACTATATTACTAAATTTTAAGCAAATAAAATGATATATTTAGTTAAGAATTGAGTAAAGTAACATTCAGTATGTTATATTATACTGTTTTTTTTATGATTCAAAGTAACTGTTTCGATATTCATGAAGAAATAAATTAGTATCAAAATCGGTCAATTAAAAAAAAACGGAGCAGGGCTACCAGAAACTTAATGTCGATTGTGTACCCTTACATAATAAATTACAGTCAAACTTCGATACTACACCACCCTTATTACTAAACCACTTTTTCTCGTCACCAAATAAATGCAATAGAAAATTTATTTACTATGCCAATCCTTACCCTCGCTACTATGCCACTTCCGAAAGGTGACATAATATCGAAGTTTGACTGTATTTAAAAAATAAATTTAAATTTTCCACCATGTTATCAGTAGTAAAAATGGCATCGGGCAATCTTAAATAGTAACATCACTTCAGTTTCTTTCAAATCAAGTCCAATTCTCGTGTTCCCTATATATTTTTCCGCAACCACTATTTTCCCAACCCACACAGGGCTCAGAAAGGCAGGTTAAAACCGGTGCCACCGGACAACGATTGAAAGAGGCGACGA
>CH003245.1:722364-798929 GCA_000149265.1 Ciona savignyi
AAAAACAAGTAATGTTTTGATTTTGATTATATTGCACTATGTTAACTTATATGTTATAGGTATTGTCCATCTTTTATACTTACTTCCCCACTGATATAAGGCGTCATTTTGAATGATGGAATTTAAAAAAAATCATTGAAAAAAACGGAAAACTTACCAGGAAGAAAAACTGCTGGTTTGTATGTCGAATTAAGCTCATTTTGGTTGTAGCTGTCGTTTGGATACAACCTTTCCTCTCTAGTTTGCTTACATCTCCTGAATTGTAATATTTCTAGTTAAGTGTGTTTCAAAATACTTAATTTCAGCGAAAATACCAATTTAGTTAAAAATACTCATTATTTAGACAAAATACTTCTTTGGTTTGGTTGCAATTTATTTACTGTCGTTTTGCCGTTTTATTTTCTACTTGTTTTTATATTATTTACAGAAAATCAGTTATCAACTTCGCTACAATAAGCTTTAAATTTTGTATTACAGATTTGTCGTACTGCTATTTAAATCACCGATGCAATATACAAAATGGAGTGGGAAGTAAACTATATTTTGTATGATATTAACCCACATTTTCATACTGGGGTAACATGCCACCCAGGGAATTGATGCCCACTGTCTGGTGGCAAAAAAACGCATTTTACAAAAATCAAAAAAATTATTCCAAAGCATAAATAACCATCACCTTATAGCCAATAATAACCTGAATACAAAGCTTTGTGAGAATAACATGTCAACCCAAAACATAGAAAACATCAAAAATTTAAAAAAAGTACTGGTATCATAGGGTAGGGTTTAAATTAGCCTGCATTCGTTTGGTTAATTTTCTGTAATACTAGTAGTCCCCATTTTCAAAATTAATACATTAAATAAATAATGATTTCAGTTTTTTTATTGGTAATACATTAACATTAGTTATAGTACCAACTTGGTACTACCAAGTCGAACCAACTATGTGCAATAAGGTAGAAGACATTATGGTAGCAGACAAAATAGCAGCAGACCTTTACACACGTTGCCAGATGGTGCTTTAGAGGATTTTGTGAATAATTTATGCGAATAATTACCTCCATATGAACCATGCAGCAATAAATATAAGTAGCAGACAACAGAGCACAGCAATAATTATCACAACTGTGTTGTTGGGTGGGGAGGGCGGATCGTCATTCGGTTTTTTGATTTCATGATGTTTTATGTTGGGAACTTCATGAGCTGTGAAATGAGGAGAGAATATTCATGTTTATCACTGTGAATGGAAAACGCAAGTGGCGTTAACATACGGATATTTATCAAATCACTTCGCGCCCACTGTCAGGTTTTGGGAGATATTGCAAAGTGTTGTGTATGATTCACATGCATCTTTAATTTAGTAGAACCGATCATTCCACTGGGTTTAAGAAATACCCATTAAATGCCTTGCCCAAGGACAAAACCAACTTACTAGTGACCAGTTTCGAACCGGCTATCTTTTGACTGAAATGCAATGCACTAAACCACCAAGCTTTGCGGTTGGAGTTAAAAAGTTTGTTTTTGTTTAAACTTGACCCTTCGACATATAATATCCAAAATTCATTGAGTTTTGTGGGTAATTCATAAAGCAAAGCATTTAAAGGCTGTTAAACATATTCAATGAAATGACATTTTGTATTAAATTTAAGTATCCAGTATTTAAAACACAACGCACCAAAAAACTCTAAACCATATATTATGTGTATAGTCTTTCAACAATTCAAAAGTTATATTGCTTAAATGCTTAAGGCTTGACTTTTACTTAGGAAAAAATAGGTATCTGTCGATGTCAATGCAGCAGTGTGACCATGATTAAACTATAAAAGCATTTTACAAATATTGCAATACTTGGAAATCATCATATTCTTTCTAAGAACAATTACAACGCTACAAGGAACTTACGTACCGGGGAGTGTATACTTCACACAGCGAGGTCGGGTAAAAGGCCACGATCCGTTACTCAGGCACTTTATGTCGGTCGGAGAACCCATCACATAATGGTAGCTAGGGACGCATTTGTATATTACGATTTCGTTAGGTTTGAATGGAAAGCGCTTTTCCCTGATTGCTGGAAGCCTTGTTGTGTTGGCAATATCACCTGGTTCCGGGCAGTATCTGCCCTCGTCTGCGGAAATTGAAACAGATTTTAATTTGTGTCAATTGTGAAGGAAGTGTATATAATGATACTAAGGAAATGTTAAGCTGGCAGTTCCTAAATTTTTTAAAGCGCGACTTAAAATTTTATATGGAAAAAGATTTCTGTTTTCCTAATGAGTTAATCGTAAACGGAGCCTATATTACACAATACAAGGGTAATTTTGTATCTTCGTATTACTCAACTACATTTTATTTTTCAATACTTCAATTTAATAGATTAGTAGGGCCATATAAACAATAAAATTACTAAGCCTACTCATTTTATATGTGGACATTTGAATACTCACTTTTCGCGCAAATTCGTTTTTTACAACATCGGTAACCAGCTGCAAACTCCGGGTCTACTACGCAGTATCGGGTGGCTTGGCATCGTGAATTTCGACAAATATCTTGGGAAATATTAAATATAAACATTTAGATCAGGAATTATTGAACTGGGGGGTGTGAACTACCTTCAAATCTTGTTACCACCTCGTTATATCCAAAGGATTAGAATCTATGAATTAAATGACTTGTCGCCCAAAAATAGTTGCATATTCTATTTTTCGTGAATATGATTTTTAAAGCTAGGTGAGGCATGAGCATGAATGACAAACGTCAAGGTGGTGCGCCTGAAAAAGTTTAAGAACCACTGATTTAGACAATACTAGGGGTCGGCAACCTGCTGCTTTATATTCATTTGATGCGACTCTTCCTATTTTTATTGCTACTGTAGCGAGCGCTTAATATGTGTAAAACCCGTGAAAAAATTAAAACAAAAAGAACACTCAGGTCTTTACCTCACACATCATTGTTTTTCTTATATTACAAAAAATATTATTTTTCCAGCTCGAATAATTTTTATTTTGTGAAATATTAGTTAAAATTGCTCTTTAAGTGATAAAGGTTGCTGACCTCTCGACTATATAAACCATGTATTTCATAATATTGTATAAACGGACTTTTGTTTTATGTAAACTATACAATGCTTGAATATTTCAATCAACATAAGTAAAGGTATTAAATGATATTTAGAAAATAAAACTTAAGTATCAAGGCAGAATTTGAAAGAAAACAATCTTGGCATTAGCAAAACTGGGTAATTAAAACAAGTTGGTTTAAATATTTGGGTGCATGTATGTGCAGCATTGAAAACCGGTTTTAAAATATAATGCTTCTTAGGTAAATGGCAACACACAAGTAATATAAATAAGCATTTTGTAGGTCATATTATGGAGTAAGCTTAGGGCCCTTTAATTATTTATAATAATCTGCCCTTTTTGGGGATTTAAAATTAGTCACTAAGAGGTATGTATGTCACTTTATAAAATGCACTTCCCACATTTTAAACTTTCTTATCTCGTTTGACACCTAATTTTGAATGGTAAAATTGGTAAAATAAAGCTTCTCTAACATACCAGCAAAATCCTCAATTTGAAACTAAGATCAATTTACAAAGGGTTTAATATCTTACCGCCAACCAAAAAAATTTAATATATACCAGACTTCTTGTGCTTATGTATATAAAATATTTAAAACCAAGTTTTATGGGCAAATGTTTTATATATATATTTAAACTCAAAAGAAAAACAATGCACTATATTATAATGCAGTGCAACACATGCCAGTACAATATATTCCCATGAAACTTTGTTTTTTAAAGAGTTGGAATTTTAAACCAAATTATTTAAAAAAAAAACCTTTTAAAAGTGCCTCACATGCTGTTTTAACTATAAGAAACAAAAAAAGTTATAACAGTTTTTAACTAAAATGGTGCCTCTGGTATCTATTTTAGGCTAAATTATTAAAACCAATTGCCATTTGTAGTTTTTGTTTAACAATTACCATATTTTGCAATTTTTATTATAACTGGAAATATTCAGGTGCCAAATAGCATGTTGATCTTACATGAAATAAGCCCATGTTTAGGTTTTAAAAAGCAGAGGACATATTGTGGATAAAGTTTGTAAGAAAATGCTTTAATTTGCAATTCGGCACCCATGGTGTTACGCCTGTATATTAAACTTATACATGAACCATCAACATCACTACAGTATGACGAGCTCATGAAATGCCGCAGAAGTTGAACTCAATTTAAGGAGAAAGGCACTTCTAGATTTAATCAGAGGAAGTCGGGTCATTCAAGTCACTAATGGCATTTATAACATCACAACCGACCTTTAATATTGTCTGCAGTGTGCCTCCCTATCTAACCAATGTGACTACTGATCATTTATCACTAACCACAGATGTTTCCTTGCTTTTCACTCATGTGGTGATATGTATGTTAGGCAATCCATTTTTAATGTCAGAATTAGCAAAAACAGCATTACATGTTGTGTGTTCTATTTTTAACGAAGTTACCATTAGCAAGCACAGTAGTCAGCTATATTTTAATATGATGTATTTTACACAACTGCATAAAACTAAACATCTATGTTTTTGGTCCCCAACTGTTTTACTGACATATTTTATCAACTGTTGTTTTCCAAAATCCAATTCTTTTTCAGTCATATTAATAATGTGTCTTCATCACAAATTAAGAAAAAAATAAGACAAACTGTATTAGGCAACATTACAGGTTTATTTAGTTATCGGTAAAAATTGTATTGGTAATTCCATAACACCACTTTTAGTAGTGCTTCAACATTAAGTATAATAGACTCACTTATGAAGCTTTAAAAGGCAAACCTCCTACCGTTAATAACTGTTGTGGTGGTTGTTGAAGAGGTAGAGGTAGTAGAAACCACAGTTGAATTATCAATCAGTACCGGCTGTATTGTCGTGTTACTTAGTGGAGCACAGTATACAAAACCTGAAAACATAACCCATTATTACACTGTCAGGTTAAACAATCAGAATCGGATTTACAATCTTGAAAAATTGATCGTTTTTTTAAATCAATAAATTATTTTGGTTGTTTAAATATGTAAAAGGAATTATACAAAACTAAGAATAAAAAAAATTAAAGAACGAAAATTAAAGATTAAAGACAAAAATACTTAGTCGGTTAGTTCATAGCTTTTAAGTTGTGTGCTTGGGAAATACACTTCATAGACACTTACAACAAACTAAATGCAATTACTACGGCAACTAGACAGTGGGTACATGTTATTGGACAAACATTGCATTTTATTCTAAAACATGAACATAAAAAATGGGAAAACATATCACAACATTACAGTAACTTCGAGAGTTTTTTTTACCAAATAAACCCCAAAGATATAGCTTAACAGTTAACATACAAACATATAAAAAGCTTATTTTAACATATAAACATGAAAAAGCTTAATTTAACACATAAATATGTAAAAGCTGTCATTTTTTAAAAAAATAAATAGAAATCTTTGTACTGTACCTGCAGCACCTAGTAGTAGCCATAATCTTGCAATGGAAAATGAACACATATTACATAGCACCTTACTCTAGCACCTGTACAGGGTTTAGTACAATAAATTGCATTGTTATGCACAACAAGTAAATATCTACCAAGCGAAAGGTATTTTAAAGCTTATTTTTTCCAGCATAAAATAGTGCACATATTGAGTCTTATTAATACATTGAATCATGATTTTTAATGACAAAATTTTTTTATCACGCAAACGGCAGATACACTAAGGCTAGTAGTGACCACGTAAATATAGGATGCATAATTATGGGGGATGAATAGGTATTTAACAATTTTAATAAATTTTGTGTAACACTAACTGGGCGTAACAATTAAAAGGTGGTAATCTCGATTTTTAGGAAAGTTGGGCTTGGACAGGCATGCCAAAATAGTGCGGATATAGATAGTGCACACACACATAATACATATGTATTATAATATAAATTTGAAACTCTTAAATATTTTATATATATATTTTTTTAAACACTCATATATTTTATATGTATGTCGAAACTTTAGATCACATAAAGCAACAAAACACTTACTGAACTAGATTCAAACAAAAAGATCGTTACATATTCACTTTAACATACCGGTATTGACAAAGGTTGACTTTCAGATTACAATAACTAAATTAGCAGGTTCGAACCACATTTGGATGGTAAAGCATTAGTTTATTAGTCTTGTCGTTATCACCTTGTTAGCATGGTCATCAGAGTGAAATTATTTCCAAACCAGACAAATATTATATAAAACACTTGGTTTGTGTTTTTAACTGTTTTGGTGTTTTTAGGTAGAAAATGTGTAATTGAGCTTACAAATGTGGAGAGCTTTCATTTAAACAGTAAAAAATAAAGTAACACGGATAATAAATTTGAAACAAAAACATGATGATTTCTGGAATTCGCTACTTTCAGCTTTGGGAAAATATCTCTTTGAAACACTGACATAAATATATTTTTTGTACATGATATTATTTGATTAACTCTGATGTGTTACTACTGGCTTTCTTGCTTCGGATCTGCTTCCTGTGCCGGCTCTTGCTCAGATTTTGGTTCCTCAGCTTGTTGGGGAGCTTGTTCCGGCTCGTCTGCTGGTTTGTCTTCCTGCTTCTCCTCTTCTTGCTGCTTTTCCTCCGCCTGTTGCTCTCCAGATGCCTTGTTTTCTTGCTCCTCCCCTGGTGTTTCTTCCTTATCGACGAATTTCTTCAGTTTTCCCTCCTTGTTGAACGCGCTGGTTTCGTTCCCACCTCCAATGCACTTCTCGTGGATGAAGACTCGCGGAACGGTCCTTGCTCCCGTCATTTCCAGCAGGACATCTTGAATTATCTGGCAATCGGGTCTTCCCGAGAGCAAGATCTCTTCATATTGGACGTTAATGCTTTTGAATGCGTTTGTTGCTTTCCAGCAGTATGGGCTGAACCTCTTGGTGAAAAGTACCACAGGGTGTGCTTTGATGGTTTCTGTCACATACGCCTTGGCTTCTTCTTCATCCTTACAAACCTTTCCATTGTACGAACCCATATTTGCTAGTTTTAACCAGGTTGCTGGAAATTGTAAAAAATTAGAAATCTATGATTAGTAATGAAAAAAATTGGAATGGAGAAAAGAGAACTTTCCTATACAGGCATCGCAGTATTATTGAAATATTGCCAATATTTTTGACAATATAATTAAAATACTGGTAAGCTTCCAAATGTCTTGATAAAATTTTGGCTTTATGTTTGGCTTAGTATTTCTAAATATTCCATGTATTCTGGCACATAAACCTTTTTAGTTTTAGGAAAAAGTTTTGACTTAAGATTGGGAAGAAAGTTAGAAATCTAGGATTAGTTCGTGAAATAACAAACAATTTGCAAGAAACTTTTTCATTATACAGCATGTCCAGTATACTGGTACAATGAAAAAATTCTTAATAAGAATTTATTTTTGGGTTTATAAGTTTTGACTTTTTTTTTTCTCCAAATATTCCCATAAATTCTGTCACAGCAAATTTTAGATAGTTAAAGAAGGTTGATTGAAAATTGGAAACAAAGTTATAAATCTAAAATTAGTACAACTACAATAAAAAATAAAATAAACAATGAAAATGACTAAAAAACAACTTTTGCATATAATAATTTTGAAGAAATTGGCAAAATTTGCATATAGATTAGGAATTTTATGTTTTTTCACATGGCTATAGTAGGCATAATACTTGTATTCTGAAATAGATCTTAAAATACTGATAAAAAAATAAACACAATCTAGTACCGTTATATGTTTGGATTTAAATCAAAAAGGTTGCTGAATTAGTTGAATACTTCATTTTTTAGAAACCAAATTTACAATAAAGAAAAATACGATAAAGAATTGTTTACAAGATGTCAAAATATGAAATGCGCTGTAAAGAAGTAAAATAGACTTTTTAAAGCACCTTTAAAACCATGATATTACAAATCCTGCTTTATTTAATTTCCATCTACAAGTGCTTTTAATTTTCATAGATCTCAAAATACTGTAACAATAGTTACTGGATGTCAAAATATGAATTAAGTAAAATAAACTTGGCACCTTTAAAACTTTTAAAATCATGATTTTACAAATCCTGCTTTATTTAATTTCCATCTACGAGTGCTTTTAATTTGCCTTCCTTTTTCAGAGCACTTGTTTCATACCCACCACCGATACATTTCTGGTTCACAAATACCCTCGGAACAGTGCGAGCTCCAGTCATTTTTAACAGAACGTCTTGAATAAGAGGGGCATCTGGCCGTCTTGTCAATACAACGTCTTCGTATTTCACATTAATTCCGTCGAATGCCCATTTGGCTTGGTAACAATACGGGCAATGGACTTTGGTGAAAAGGATAACAGGATGTGCTTGGATCAGCTCTTCAATGTATTCCCTTGCCTCCTCTTCACTTTCAAGCACTTTACCTTGGTAAGCTCCCATTTTAATATTTCACACCCTATTTACATCTAAAAACAGGAAAAATGTTTTAAGAGTTGATAAAGTTCACAGATCATTAAAACTGGCGATTTCACATGGCAAAAATGTAGAATGAATGAATTCTAATATTACACCAAAGCAGCAAAATTTATCATCCTTATTGATGATAAGATACCAGAACAAATTTATAAAAAGCATACAGAGAAAAAAAAAACTTTCACACAGACATGCCTATTGATTATAAAATTAAAATACTGGTATCGTGAAACGCTTTAAACTCGATATGAAAATTTTTGGCCATGTTTTTTTGAAACTGATTTCCAAAAATTCCATAAATTCTGCTATGTAAAATCATAATACATCAGGAATTCTTGAATTAATGACTCCGTTAAATCTAACAGAGAAGTTATAACTGACGGGATTGTCTATTGCTTGTGTTATTAAATCTTCCATATTTTCCAAAGTTAACCAATTTTCTGATTCTTTCTTTAAATCTTCGAGTCTCTTCCTTGCTTGGGTATCTAGTTGCAATTTTGAAACTTTTAAATCTTCTTGATCTCTTTGCTTCCACAGCTTTTTTATTCTCTGCATTCTGATAAAAAAATGTTTTTAACATTTGAGAAAGGGATACACCGAAAAATGATTTTTAGGGGTTGAAACAAGTTTTAGAGATGGAGACAAACAAGGTAAACAATATTTGGAAATATGTAGAAAATTTTACGCCTGAAAACAATGTTACCATTGTGGTTCGTTTAGGTTTAATTTTTAGTCTATATAGGTTTAATAAATATATGTAGATGCAGAGAATGTATAACTTTGCCACTAAAAACATTTTTACTATTTTACTGGGTTTTATTCTTTCTTAATGATAATATGGGTTTAAATATTTAGTTTAAAACATGGAATGGAGTATAAAAAGTGCACCATGAATATTTTTAATAAAAACAATAATTCCAATATTAAAACAAGTTTGTTTAGGAAAAATTAAGTTTTCCCATAAGTTGTGCGTTTCTCAATGTGGTTAGGACTTTAATATTGGTAGATAGGTGTAAACCACATTTTAGCTTTTATTGGTTGGTATCATTCTTGTGCAGGAAACATAAAGGAACTCTCTCTCACCCATGAGAGTAGGTTTCCTACTAAGTATAAGTGATGTGTAAAATATATTTATAAAACAAACTTTTAATGGAATTGAATAGCAACTGTATAACATCTTCTTCCCATTATAAGTGTGTTACCATCACAACATCTTTCAAAGAAAAGAAATTGAGTGATTTATCGTTAACTCGTAGAACTTATTTCCTACGTACATGCTTACAGTTCTTAACAGTTAACAATTACTCTTAATTGCTTTAACTATTTTACAACTTAATTCTATACAAAGTCACTTTAGTTATACATAAAGAGTACTGTAATATAATCTTAAACTTCGGACCTTGAATTTAAATCCTTTTCTGTTTAAACTGTGAATCTTTACTTTGCGGAAGTATTGAATTATTTAAACCATTAAAGAGAAAGTATTTTATTGAAGATACCACTGGTTATTCAAGTTCTAAACAAGTCTTGCTAGTTATGTTGTGGGGTTCCAGTATATTTATGGCGCGACCCAGAGAATTTTGGTTTATTAACAAAAAAGTTATGTTTGTATAAGATTTATCTATGCTATTCTTTTAAATTAAAAAGAATCCATATAGCTAACATGCCCTTGAGTTTGAAAATAAAAAGCTCAAATGATGGGTTTTATTGTTTCTATTCATGGTTATAAACAGACCTTAACTATTTTTATTAGGAGTGATTAGCCCAATTTTTTTACACTGCTCCACCCCCCAAAGATTTAGTATAGTGGTGGTTCGGTCCATTGTTACCAAACATTCCTGAAGGTTTTAACTTTTAGACAACTATTTATTGTCCAACAACACTTTAATACTTCTGCTCTAATTAGCAATAAAAACAATAAAAAGAGTTATTTTTGTAAAGTACATAAGCGGGACGGGTTATTTCGTCATTAACTTGACCGGGACAGGGTATATCATGAGCAGAAAAAAATATTTTCATCTCTAAAACGAGCTACCCCTATCCCGTCCGGCTCATGTTAGCGACAAAATAGTGTGTGTGCTGTCCCGCAGATTAGTGAAGAATAATGCGGTACCTCTAAATACTACAGGACAGCTTGGATCGCACGGAGCGCTTGGACCGCTTGGATCGCACGGAGCGCTTGGATCGCTTACTATACTTCGTAATTACAAAAGCCATGATATAAATGTTAGGGTTGGGGTTAAAGTTAGTTCTGGGGTTGAGATTAGTGTTTGGAACAGGGTTAAAATTACTTTTCATAGCAATCCAAAAGATCCAAGCGATCCAAGCATTTAGAGGCACCCAGAATAATGTGCTGTCCCGCAGATTAGTGAAGCACAAAAATTACTCTAATTTCGTTATCCCAATTAGAAAAATTTTGAAATAAATTAAACATAGTATATCTCATTCCCTTGTTTTAGTGATGGGAGTCACAAACCTTAATTCCGTCATCTTGTTATTAATAGAATCGTTGTATGCCATACACTTCGCATGGTGGCTTTCTTCATCCCAAAAATCAAGTTTCGAATGAGACTCCGTCGTTTGGGCATTGTCCTTTTGAACCAATTGTTCTTGAAAGGCAGAACTGCAATAAAAATAATAGAACTACATATTAGTTACGATTTATAGCTTCTCTTTAAGTTGTCACAACTTTTAGCAACAAGATTATATACCCCCAGTGATAACTGTAAACTCATTCTTATAAATAACCTTAATATCATATTCCTCATTTTAATGGATAGTGTTTCTCCTTTCCTACTCCCCCCTTTCCCCGTATGGAAAGTACGTCAATTTTCGCCGAGATCTCGAGTGTGCACGCGCCAAATATTTAAGTGTGCAGTGTGCAAACGTCCAAGAATGCACACTTCAAGTGTGCACACAATCTCCTTTTCATAACTGTTTTACCAAAATCTAAAAAAACATATTATTCTATCCTCAATCTTTCGTGTCTGTCAGCTAACATATCTATCTACGTAACTAAAAATGTACGGAAAGTAAATTACCCGAGGTCCAGAGATAGGTTTACAAGTTTATTGAAAATTATACGATGTTTATACTGCCAGCTCGCGAGCGTGTGTGAAATTACCCAAGTGTGCAAAGACGCAGAGAAAAAAAAACTCGAGTGTGCAGCTGCCATACTTTCCATACTGGCCCCTTTCCAGAAGAAAACTCAAAAGAGTAAGGAGAAAAGAGGGACGAAGTGAAGCTGCATAATAAAACTATGAAAACTAATTATAATGCTATCCAAACAATAATATATCCCCAGTACTAACACCAACTTACCCGCGGCCCTTACACTAACCGGAATATCATAATATTTAATTTACTGTGCAGTTTTTATTCTTTTCAAATTTCCTCCCTAATAGTTTTCCCCAAACATTAACAAACTTGGTATCGGCACTAAATTGTAGAATGACTTACACAATTGATCTAGTTATCATGTTGTAATTTTGATAAAGTTCAAGATTTTTTGCTTCATCTTTCGCGGTTGGTGGATTTTTTTGGAAATATTTATCTTCTTTTGTTTGGGCTCTTCCCATGCGCAAGGGTTTTCTAAAACGGAGTTGTGTGCAAACTAAAGCATCTTTGCACAGTGAGTTTGGGGCAAATTGTATGATCCTTTGAATTTGCCAAAACAAATTTGACATATTTTTTCAGACTTTGCTGCTTCCAGACTATATTTATAAACCAAACGACCTTCCTATAAATTAACAACGGAGACAAACCTGGTAGGTTCAATAAATATTTAGTTCTTCATATTTACACTTACGTACTTTTCCCATACGCTGTTTTTTTATTTAAATGGTAAAGCATGTTTTTATCATTTAACCTTACTAAAATATTTATGTATGGTACTAGCTGACTACTTAAACTACCGAAAACAATTAAATTAATTTGTAAAAAGCAAAAATTGCAGCTTTTATAAAGTAAAATTCTCACTGACACCAACCACTACCCGCCCATACTGCCGAAATGTAATCAATTCGAAGTATCTGCAAACTATAGAACACGCTCTGTGCACGCGAACGACGTTGTTTTTTTACAAAAAGGGGAGCAGTCCGACACTGTGTGTTTTCGTTTGACTACTTCTAGCAGATATCTCATACAATATTAAGATTTGATGATGTTTATAAAATTACTCTAATTTAAACCGTTCATGTTCTCTGTTGTTTTCAATTTTCTTTTCCAAACCACCTGGCTTCTATATATGCCTTGTTAAAGAGAAAATCGGCTATTCTGTTACAAAATACGATTCGTCCCACAAATTTCTTATTGGTCTTTAAAAATCGCCATTAAATTGTCCAAATTGCCATGTGAACAAACATCGGAAAGAATTCTACCTGAGGCGATTCGGTTATTAGCCACCAAAGACTTTTTCTCTCTTCGCTTGGTTGCCCAAAAAGATTGGCAACTTCGATTGAAAGCAGTTACAGTGATAGGAAACATATAGTTTGTCGCGTAACGGAAATTAGTGCTGATGTTCAGGATATCAAACTCCTACGTTTCCTAGTTCACATGATAGAAAGTCACACCAGCAGAATTCGCGTGAAGGCCTATTTCGAAAGAAAATTGACTGTTTACTAGCCAGCATTTACAGCTTGTGTTAAGCGTCTACCAAAAGACGTCTGGGCTGACATCGAAATGCACTGATCATTAAGTTCTGCACTGAAATTATTTTGATACATTTAAAATCATTTTTAGAGCTTAAAGGAAAGTTAAGCTTGTGATAACACCGTTATGTCGCGATAGGATAGTATAGCCTAAATAAGAGCGTGTTTTTGATATTTTCAGTGTGTTTTAATTCCCTGCTATGGTTAGACTAAGTCTATTTTTCTTTTTATCAGAGGAAGTGTATTTTGTGACATGTAGTGAAACCTTAATTGATTTATTTTTTTTATTTCACAAATTATTTTTTTTATTTTACAAAACCATCGCCGACGTTAAAGGCCGATGCATACTTGGAGCGATGCGGCGATAAAGTGAAAACGATGTATTTGTGAAACCATGAATTTGTAAACATAAAAGGAATTTGTGTATCATACACAACAGACTGCAATAGATCCGGTATCCCGACGGTGGGCGCGAGGTGATATGACTGCCCGTGTGTATTTCCATTTATTGCCTGTGTGTTCCCATTCACAGGTGCATGTATTGTTATAGCCTTGTAGTACAGTACGCGAATAAATATGAACCCATCCTATCCAGAGGCAGGAAGCACTGGGTTAGGCCCATATTTCAAAACCGATTCAATATGGAGAATTTAACATAGAACATTAGCTCCACTTCGATAATGAAATAAACCTTAAATACTTTTAAATGAACAAGGTAACTTTCCGACAACTTTGTCTGTTAATTGATCCCCGTAAAGAAAAGGAAGATACTAGAATATGAAAAGCTATATGGAAAAGAAAGATGCTAGGATGCAAAAAGCAAAAATCAATTGTTGCTATGCTGGTAAAGATCGAACAATATGCCAAAGCTGCATGTTATCTCCACAACTAAATAAAAAGCTGTCCTGCCGCTGAAAGACAATATTGCCCACCAAACGCTGAAAAACAATATTGGTAGACTGTGATGATCAAAATGATAACGTAATTCCTGAAGCATGGCGTGCAGAAGAACAAACTTCAATTTCAGTGCGGGAGTCAATTTCCACATATTTCCGAAGTGATGGTTGGAAGTGTACCATGGTAAGAAAGGCATGCTACTGTACGTAAATATTAAATAAACGTACCCCATGAATTTAGAGGTCTTGTGTGTATTAAAAGGTAGAACACTTGAAGTACCGTACCGGTAATGTCACAGTCGAAAAAAATGACCGATTTAGTAATTATTACATGATAAGGACTTGAACTGATGCAGCAAAATGCAAAAAAATGGCTAAATACAGTGCTTAACACACTAGAACAGAACACAAGCGAAAATACGGCAGAACAGAATGCAAAATGAACATATGTTATGAACACACAAAAGAAAGTCCGAACAACCCCTCCAAAAAGTTGTCCTGGTTAAATTGATTACGCTAAAGTAATAATAAAATTAGCTTTTATTTGGATTAAATCTCGATATTACGGCAATAGTGATATATTAATACTTTGCGGCGATATAAGTTTAGATAAATGTATTAGCACTGTGAAAATCAACCCCTTTTTATACGATGAAAAATAATTGTTCTTTATTCTTGTCCATGAAAAAGTATATGTGAGCCTGCATTAATATAGAATAGCATATATGTAAAGAATGTTGCTTAGAAGACTTCATTTTTTCCGGCCCGTTGGTCTATCGGTAAAGTGCGTCGCCTTTCAATCGAAAGGTTGCAGATCCGAAACTGGTCGCTATATAGTCGGTTGTGTCCTTAGGCAAGGCACTTTACAGACATTGCCTGAACCCAGCGGATTAACGGTTCTACCAAATTGAAGGAACGTGTCTATCATATACAACACACTGCAATAGCTCCGGTAACCCGACGATGACGATTGCCCATGTGTTAACCCCCTTGGTTTTCTCAATCACGGAGATACACATGAATATCCTATCCTATAAGAAAAAGGAAATAAATTCATCTACAAATTCCGTTTTTTTCAACTTATATTAATTCCCATGTCAATTGAGTAACCTTCATTTGAGACGAAATTGGTCCTTCAACTGCCGCTGTCGAAAATTACTAGTAGAGGAGTATACGGCCCATTTTGATCAGTGAGATGGCGTTAGAGAGCTAAATAATTTCTGCGTTTACAAATATTAATCGATTTATAGGTTTGCATTTGATATGTTTTAGTTATTTAAGTTTTTAAGTGGCCTGTCTTCAAAAAATAGTGGCATGTCGTAGAATCCACTTTCGAGAGATTACCTTTATCGCATCTTTGAGTGCTTCTCCATCAATAGAGATTCCACTTTTTCGGTTTAGATAATAAACATTAAAGGGCCAAGTTACTAAATTATCCTATATCCTTTCATTCACCTTATTTAAATAGAAGTCCGACAGATTAATCTCGTAGTTTAGTGTGTCGCCTTTCAGCCGAAGGGTTGCTGGTACGAAAGTAGTCGCTAACTAGTCGGTTGTGTCTCTGGACAAGGCACTAATGGACATTGCCCAAACCAGCGTTGAAAAAATGTCTGAATCATACACAACACACTGCAATAGCGCTGGTAACCCGACGGTGGGCGCGAGGTGGTCTGACGATTGGCCCGTGTGTTAACCCCCCTTGATTTTCCCATTCACGGGGAAAAACATGAATATCCTATCCTGTATATTATGGCTTTATTTTATCGAAAATGGGTTGTCTTGAGCATCTGTCTTTAATTTTATTAAATTTGTGGTTTGGCGGACTTCGGCAATTTAAATTTACCCAGTAGAAGCATGGTACCATCAACTAGATATATATATACGTTTATGAAACTCTACGAGGAGGAACTAATTTGTTATTACAACTGCGAATACAACATAAATAATAGTTTGCATAGGAAATTACTGTTTGAAAAGTAGGCCAGCTTTATAGAGTGTTAATTATTTGGCAGGCAGATTAATTTGATATTTCCTGTTTCGCTAACTAAATCGGTTTACACTTTCAGGGTGCAAATATTCGTGCATAAAATCTTTCAACACTTCCACGAAATCCACAGTTCAAAATCAATTAGTGATACTTTAGTAGAGTTTGTTACTTTTTTTGGTGGTTATATGGTCAAAGGTTTAAACGTATCTGTTTTGGCCAAACAACTGGGTTTAAAATAAACTAAATAAACTGATTTTGCTTTCTGTTTTCGTCTAATCGATTTAAAAAATCAAACATATAAAATAAACAAAAAAATACGCTCAGGTGAGCATAGAAATCATAATAAAGTATGTTTCCGCTTGAGCGACCATGTTTACTATTTTTGGATGACGCGAATTTTAAATGTCGCTATTTTCAATTCCTGTTTGTTTTTGCCATTTTCATCTAATTTGCAAGTTTGGTTTTAAATTTTTTAAAAATAATGATCTGAATTTGTCAAAATCTAGCGGTGTAATTATATTTGAGCCAGTTTTTTTGTTATTTTTGTCAGTAATTGTGAAATTACTTTTTAAAATGTTTTTTTGATGACCATAATTTAGTATATTATTTATCTTTATTCTTCTTAGAATGTAGTATTTTATTACAGCATCTTTCTGTAATTTTGTCCCTTGTGTGTTTTAATGAATTCTGTATGTCATTTGTGTTACGATATGTAAATTGAAAAAAAATACCTAAAAACAACGGTAAAAGTTCAAAGGATAAATATGGCAGAAATGGATAAAATATCAGGTTAGTTGTTTTATTTTTAATACTTCTTAAATATGTTTAGAAAAATCTTGTGTTTTGCTGTATAACATTAGTTTAATAATAGTTGTTTTTATTCCATAACAGCCGAGCGAATTAAAATTAACTAGATATATGAAACTAGCAGGAAAAGGAAACAACTGCATATTACAGTTTAATGGAAATTATACTTAAAATTTGAAATAACATGTTAATTTAGTAATGTTGCGTGGTGCTTTACCCTAATTTTGAAAATTCAAATTGACTGCTAAACAAATTTTCTGTGTAAATTTGGTTTGATTTTAATATGACAACAACTATAAATAAGAACTAGATCATTAAACTGGAGCAGATTATCCCGACACAATATGCATCAAATTAAAAACAATGTGATCTATTGACTATCCAGTTTCATGAAATATGATCTTTGACTATCTAGTCTGCAATAGGAAGTAATAGTTCCAGATTTCTTAGGAAACTATCAGATAATCTCACTTCTAACATTCGCTGACCCTGTTATGAACTTATGGTATTTCGTGGGTGAACTGTGCTTTTGGGTACCGGTAATCGAGTTTTCTATGAAGTCGTGGACTTTAATACTGAAAAAAAGTGATAACATGTGCTTTGTTGTATTGTGTGCTGTTCATATTGGTCTGTTCAAATGACCTCTTTTTTTAGTTTACAAACTGTTTTTTTGCTAACCAGTTAAATAATAGTTCTTAATTTCATTTAAAGCAAATATTGTTCTCATTTTTTAAACTAGAGATCCATTGTATCAATTAAGCATACTGGTTATAAAAACATAGTTTTTGACATTTAACAAACAACACAAAACATGCAAAAAGAAAGTATTTTTCTTGCTGTAATATAATTCATAATGTTGAAAACCCAGTGATCATTGCGATACTTAATGTCATGATCATTTGAATTTAGGACCTTTTAAATGGTGTCAATAGTCTAATTAACCATTTTAGTATAACATTTTAAACTATTATTTACATTACACACATCCGACATGTATTGTCAATCTAATTACCGTTAAACAGAATTTCTGAAAAATTGATATTTACCTTAAAATAGTGTTTGGCATGACGTATTGCTGTTTGTCCCAATTATACTAGATAAACATCGCATTAAATAAACAAACAGCTTTGTAGCCTTCGGTTTTATACTGATACATTATTTTCACAACGCCCACATGGTCCTTTGTTTATTATCATAGCCGTTACATCCTTTTGTGTGGACCTTAGTTTTTCAATGTTTATTAGCTTTGTTAGTTTTGCATGAATGTAATAGAAGCATTGTGTTTTGAAGGTATTCCCATCAAAACACTGTGTAGATTTACTTTTTTATCTTAATTTGATTGATCTTCTCTCGTCAGCGGTCGCATCTCTGAAAATGGAGTTAGGTTGGTGCAACGGTCATAGTGTAATGTTGTAGTATTATTTATTGTGCCTATTTTTAAAATGATTTTACATTTATATCAGGAATGTGCTTATTTAAATTAGTTTCGATTCTAGAATTATGTTAGATTCAATAATTTTATGTATAATTTTGAACTGCTCTGGAAAATTTACTAAAAAAAAACAAGATCGTTTTTATTAGATAATTAAGTAAAACTGTTACCCTCGATGAGCACTTCAGTTCAACTTTGTAAACTTAAGAAATAATTTCGAACAATGTCATGTTTGAATCTAGATTCTAAAAATGCTTACCCAAATTCGTGTATTTGAAATGTAGTCGGAACATATCAAATGGTTTCATTGGTAGATTTGATTTACTTATCCCTTCATAGTTCATAAAGAACCAAG
The DNA here is from genome assembly GCA_000149265.1 of Ciona savignyi. Lineage (NCBI taxonomy): Eukaryota > Metazoa > Chordata > Ascidiacea > Phlebobranchia > Cionidae > Ciona > Ciona savignyi. The sequence goes on from CH003245.1 coordinate 740,982, forward strand.
TTAGGCTGTTAGCCGAACATAATAGGTTAAGTGTTAAGGACAAGTCCCTAACTAATTGGTTGACAACTAATAGTGTAACACCCTGAGTTCTCCCAACCCCGAGGTAGACATTCTTGAGTATCCCATCATAAACCAAGACATTATAAACCATCACGGTTAGCTGTGATAGTGGAGTGTATTAACATGTCTTAGTAAAAGCCTAAGATTTGCTCACTTCAATGAGGAAATGCTCAAGATCGTCTGACTATAGAAGTGAACAGGCTATTGTGACGTAACATGCATGCTGTGTAAACTAATGTACACCACATTAGACGCGCATTTTAGGTTTAACCTTTGCATCAAGCACAAATGGGTAAAAATTAGCTGCATTTTGTAAGCATAACGCAGTTTATAATCAATCGCGCTAATAGCTCCATTGCCGCGGCTAAGTGATGACGCAATCGCTCCATTTGTGAGAAAGGAAGCGATTGTTTCAGGCTTACATGCAATTCGAGAATTCCCCTTAAACAATGGCGATTATGTTGACAGATTGGCTATTGTGGCGTCACAGAAAGCTATAAATTGGCAGCGCTTTTGCCGCCCAAACTTAAAACAGTTTGAATTTATAGAGGCCGGTTTCAGTACCGAATTATAGTGTTAAAGTGGTGTAAATCACTCAGCTAACAGCTCCAGTCTTAGCCATGATTTTGACATTTGGTAAGTCAAATACTAAACAGTTAATAAACGGTTTAACGTTTCAGTCTGCGTTTTAATACGTTTATAGCCACAATAAAAATGTACTGATGATTATTTATTATCTTTTAAAGCAGTTGGTGTTTTGCCAAATAGTGTGTTCTGTAACCGTTTTAATCACGATGTTTTTCTAGCTAGCCGTAGTCGGATATAGTAAACAATAGTACATACGTATGTGGCAGTACGTATTATATTAGCCTATGATTTAGCGTTAAAAGTGTAGTAAACAATTAAACCAGCCACGTCTTATTGTTTAATGTAAAACGCGTAATAATTCGGTGATTCTATTTCTTGACGTCATGGTTTACATTAATTTGAAGAATTGGTTCAAAAATCGATGAAAAATCATTTTCGCAATCTTTGTTATTCATCGATTTAACGTAATAATCATATTCGTCACGCCACTGTTCCTCTTATGTCGTCACAATTCGCGTGATGGCACGACGTATTGTATCGGCTTTCGAGGTTACGTAATTGAAATAACGATCATCGTGCTCAAAGACTTCTGCCGACTATAACTCCTATTGTTTATACTTAAAAAGGGGAATTCGTGAGAGGAAATAGCGCAATAATACCAAACGTCGCACTGGCACGTATCCGGTGGCGTGGTTATACGGTATGGTTACGCCATAATCACATATTAAGCTAGCGTGTGCGGCGTTTATTAAGCCTGATTGGTGTAGAAACAAACGCCAAGTCATCACATAGTGGCAAATCGACAAGTGTTGTTGCATTGGTAATATAAAATGTGAAACATAACAAATGACAATGTGAAAAACGTGTATATTTTAACATTTTCTCTAATAATGAGCATTAACTTAGCGTTGCCCGTTCGAGTATAGCTCTAACCGATACAAATGAGAATATCTAATATCTATGGTGAGGTTGTGGTGGTTATAGCTTCGTGTTTTTTTATTAGCCCCAGCAAACGACCACGCTGCATCGTTTGCACTAAAACTCTTTACCGCGCGAAATTTTAGTTTCTTGTTTCAATTTCCTGTATTGGCTGTCAAACTTTTTCCGAGCTCTCACCCAGAATGACGTATTGCTCCGCACAATACCCTGTATGACGTATTGCTCCACACAATGCCCAATTCCTCACACCGAAGTCTAAGACTTCACAAGCGTTATTTATTGGACCCTTAGCCCTGAAAATCCATCAATAACTCCTTCTAAGGCCGGGACCATACACACGTTTTCCCGCTAACGTACAGGTGTTTATTCTCACGAGCTAACTGATGGAGTATTGCTTTTACCGGAACCGATTTTTAATACCTGATCAAATATTGGTTTTTGATAAATTATGCCATTCATTTCATTGATTAATATTAAAATGTCGAGATGCGACTCTTGATATAAAGTGTCCGGTGTTTGTTTGCCGCGCAGGGGAATCCCCGCTGTCGCGAACTCTTGTTGTTATTGTTGTTTACCTGGTACGTGATCGGCTCTCCGGAAGTCGTCATAACCGCGCTTTCATTGAGCACTGTACACAGACGCCGCGAGTATTGGACGAGTGCTGGACGAAGCGAGAGTGGAAATCTGCGCCCTGGAAGCGAGGAACGGTAAAATCGAAGACGCCCTGGCTGATTTGCATATGTGGCTCACTGGCGACACCAAACGAGATTCGGAAGTTACGGAATCTTCGGCGAGAAGAAATGTATCGATGGGTGAGTAATTTGAACGATTTGGCTGTTTAAACTAGAGTTTTTGGGAATGTATTAGTATTTGGATTATTCAAATATAACAATACCTAAAACGACGCAATATTATAATAAATATATAAACTACTTGTACGAGGCAAATTCTACTTATACCAAGTACACTTTCCAAGGTTGTTTAATACTGTTTATGCAATTCAAGCCAATTTGGCTGTAAATGTTATCCGCTCCAAACAAGTTTAACTGGCCCATCGAGGCATCGAACTGTCTTTCCGACAGGTCTGGGCTAAGTTTGCGATACTTCCTGTTGCTTTAATGCAACAACATTGCGCTTTAATTGCGAAATGCGTTCCTTGTATACGTGCGTGTCCGTGCTTGCCCCGGTGCACTTGTGGTGTAACCTGCATCTGCTTAATGACGTGACAATCGCGATTGTTAGTTTACCTTATATATAAAGTGAGTTAACCTAACCATCATAGAAATATACGGCTTTGAAGCGATAAATATCTTTGTTAGGAAGGCATTGGGAGAAAATGCGTTTATTTAGATCGTTATTCCGCCCAGGCATGCAGACCAGTGTCCACGAAGAAACCAATGTAACGGACGTGATGGCTGAAAACCAAGCTTTGAAACTACAACTTGATAAGCTGAAGGAAATGTCGAAAAAACTCACCGAAAAACTGGTACTTATAACGTATATTGATAATATATATATATATATATTATAATTTATATATATATATAAACAGAATGTTACATTTCAGACAACTATATTAACTAGAAAGACACAAAACACTTGGAAATAAGCATTAAATGTGATCAAAAACGTATTTTTCAATACGATTAGAGTAAATGTAAATTTGTTTGAATTTATCGTATCCGTAGGCGAAGCCGCATATGTAATTAAGGCTGCGATCCTTGTATCATAAAAAGCAAAGCCGTGCTTTTAATCTGCATGTTAAATTATGTCGGCGAATCAGATCATTAATGCACTTTGTTCTACAGATAAAAAAAGACAACGAATTGAACGCAGACACGTAAGTTACTATTGTCGGTACTTCTAATTACTACAGGATCACTTGGATCGCTTGGACGTTTAGGTTTAGGGTTAGGGTTCCGAGCGATCCCGTAGTAATTATAGGCACTATTGTGATTATAATAGTAGTGCGTTCGTAAGTTATGGTTTGCGTGTACAGGGTAAAACAAACATATTGTTTCGCGTTTTCGCCAATATTATACCTCATACGTATGCTCATAGTTGTAAAATGCTTACCGATATGATATATATGGGTGGAATAGGGAGCGCAAACTGCATTTCTTCGGTTAGTCCTGGTTAAAACCACTGCCGTAGCCTATTCCAGCTGTTTTTTAATGGGAACATCAACATACCATATTTTTTAAGGGAGAGGGTGGCTCTTTACACCTGGTTAAAGGACAGTATAATTGATCAGTTTATACCTAAAAAGAGTTACATGAAACGCAATAGTTACTACCGGCAACATTATGATGATGAGTTAATGTCTGTACGCGTATAGTGTAAACAACATCCCCGCCTATCCACAGTCACTTACATGATCTCATGTTAGTAATGTCGTGCATTTGTAATATTACGTGATCGTTGTCTTATGACGAATTCAACAGCGAAACACGGCGTGTAAGTGTAAACATGCCGCCATCTTCACAATAAACTAATCCACGCAGATCGGCTATAGTAACCCGGCTATCGACTTCAGCGCAAGCCATACATGATATGAACCGCGATAAACAATCAATCGAATCGATGCTCGATAACAGTCATGTTGATGACGTGCAACGTCAGCTCTGTGACGTAAGTATGACTAAACTGAAACTTTAACAACCACGGCATGCTTTTGTTTTTGGAGTATGGATATGTTACGACCTACATTTCTGGCCCGGTGTGTCATTTGCCCGCCCCACTAACCTAACACTCTATCTATAATTATGATAATCCACCAATTCACTCTAAATCTCACCAACAAACCGACAAACAACATATTCCGCATCTTATCACAGGCGTTGGAGAAAAACGCTAGGTGGCAGACTTACAACAACGAACGCGAGCACTACGTCAGCAACCTGTTGTCCAAATACAATCAAACCTCGACGCAACTACAAATGGTTCGCGATAAACTAGCCCACGTCACAAGTAACCCAGGTAACCATTGCGACGAAATTGTAAGATATTTAGGCGTAAATTTTAATCATGCCGAGTAACACCGATTTAATTTATATTTGTCGTGTTTACCTTGATAAATAACTTATAATGACGTATTAGGTATTAGGACGTCATCAAAGGCACAAATTTCCTATTATTTTTATTTGATTGGTTTATGTATATCTGCGTGACTGGAAAGCGTTATCACACGGACAATGGTCCGACTACCCCAAAATTACGTAATGAAGCGTTCTCACACCTGCATATTCGCAGATAAGCTTGCAACCGAGCAACGCCGTCACTTCGACAAGTTGCTGGTGGACGCGCGTGAGAAGCTCGAAGCCGAACGCAGCGCCGCGTTACGTCAGTCCACCGAGCTGTCAATCATGATGAAGAAATACGAGGGCGACAACGTGGCTCTGCGAAAGGTGAATTGTGGGTTTGATGGTGGGCGGCACTTTTATGCTTTTTAGACGGGGCTACCAGATAACTTGTAGTGAGCTCCTAAAGTTCTGTGTAAAATGCTTGTATTTTTGATGAGAAGTATAACAACCAAATTAACACTGCATTGATCGCCAACAGTTATGTGTCAAAAATAAGCGATGGCGTTAACGGTTTCTCGTGATAGACACAAGCAACTCGGCACTGTTAAACTTTTAGACCGAGGTCTTAACAGCCTGAAGTGAGCTTTCAAGGTGTTAAATGCTTTCATTAACGGTACGAAGTATAAAAACTCATTCAACACTTCACTGATCACACTTCAACAGTTTAATTTCAAAAAAGGCTGGTAGCGTTAACGGCTTTGGGCGGGAAGAATCAACAGCGATAATAGACTCTCGCGGATAACAGACTGATAATAATCAACAGCGATTATTATCAGAGTTTATCACAGGGCAATCACACGGTAATCAACGCACAGTATAGACTCTCGCGGATAAGAGATTGTAACAAGTACTGGGGTCGCTGATGTCGGTCAGACTCACGCTATTCCCCCGTGTGTGGGACAATGAAGAGTGTTGTATCACGGGAAAATATTAGATTTCTTGTGCGCAAATTCACGAACATTTCCAACACCCTGCCACTGTTAAAATTAAAAAAAATATGTTTGATCACTCAATTTGCATTTTTATTCCCCCCCCCCCCCTAAAATTTTTGTCTACTATAGAATAGACACTATTTATGGTAGGCTTAAGTGAGACATTTTTGTTTACCCAGAGGTGCAAAAGAGCACCTTAAAACCGACACGCGTAAAACGGCGAGAATCTGTACGGGTCCCTTAACTTGCAGTAAGCCTGCGACTAGGGGTGAAAAAGTGTTACCACGAGAAGTGCAAAACTGCTTTGTAAAGTGGTAAAATACGTCAGACGTCAATGATCATCCCTAACTCTCTCCTACGTACCCAGGGCGTCGACACATTGGCGTCAACGCTACGAGGAACAGCGAGCAACCGCCGCCACCGTGAGCGCCAACTACGAGAGCGAGCGTCGTCGCAGCAACAACAGCGTCGTCGAGAACAAAGAGAAGAAATCCCAGATCAAAATCCTCCAGCGTCAGGTCCAGCTCTTTAGCGAGGACTTCCGGGCGGAGAGGAAGGAAAAGGAGCTGCTGGCGAGCGAGCTTGACTTCATGAAGCAGCGGGTGGAACAACTGCAACTGAAGCTTGATCTTGCTAACAAGGTATTGTATGTCAGAAACGGTCGTGTGATCGAATGGTTAACGTGACCGATTCCTATATCAATTACATATATAAAAATCGGAATGACAAACCAATCTTGGGATCGAAACTAAGCCTTGTAAAAAAGGTGTGGCATGTCAGTGCACGGTTTATCTCGGTTAAATCATTACCTCATCCAATATTAGCGTAATTTCATCAATAATTATTACCATATTTTTGTACTTTCGCTTCAGGATCGTTTTACCAATTATTCTACCTATCTCTCCAATGCAAACTAGCCTCAAATAGAGGGCTCTCACTAAAAATCCTGCCAGAAAAAATCTTGGAATATATATTTTAAAGCTTGCATCGGCGAACTAAACTTTCGGCACCCCTTCGTACAAATAGCTATAGGAAATTTAAAGAAGGTGAAACTTTTTTAATGCGGGAAACTACTTGTTTTTAATTTTCTAACCCACTGTTTTAATTTCTATATTCGTCTATAAGAGGGCATTATTATTATTTTATCGCACAAAATGATCGAATTACTAATTCTGCGCTTATAATAGTTGTTTATTTTTCAGAAACCTCGAGTGTCGTTCAGTGACCTCATAAGTGATGACGTCATGCAGCATCGTGCCGCTGTGGTCGATATGCGTCATCCCGCGTCACCACCGAAGCGGATGCCGCGGTTGAAAGAACCGAATCGCGAAACCGTTCGCTCTGCGGCGGCATCTACCGAGAGGAAAAACACAAAGTCACGCTCCACCGAGCAGAGTGCACCGAAGCGTGTGAAGTCACGTGACGCTCGGAAAACCAATAGGAAGAGAATGTCGGAGAACGATGCGTTGCTTCAATGTCCTAGCTGCGGCAAGGAATATGACATTATGGAACATATGTTACTCATAGCGCATATTGACCGATGCGGTGATTGACACTTTTTATACTTTCTACCCGTGAACACTGCTTTTCTTTTAGTGTATTTTTATCTGGCATCACTGAAGCTATTTTCTTGTGGCATCACTGCAATTTTTCCTTTGGTAACTTTGTTTTCTTTTAACTGCAGCTTCAACAACATTTGTTTTACTTTTCTGCGCAGTTGTAAACTGCATCACCATATATTTTGCGTCTGGCATCACTGACAGCATGGAATTTTTCATCTTGCAACACTGCTCCGAACTGAAGTTTCTCACGTTGATTTGTTCCCTTTCTCCGAACTTTCACACGATTTGTTTCTGTAAACAATAAAATGAGCAAATATTGAAACATAATCGTGAATATTTGTAAATTACTTAACTGATGGTAAGCACCGAAAAGGGTAACAGGTATATTGTGGCTTGGGAAAGCACAGGGAAGGTATTACACGTAAACCACCCCCCCCACAGTTGGATTACAGTAGATTTATTGTTGTTTTGTTGCATACAATTATGCGTAAAATGTATAGTTTATGTTCATTCAATCAAGCCACAAGGTGCAGGTAATTTCCGATAACTTGGCCCGTCCAATTTATAACCAGTCGGCCACACGATAATTTTTTTTTAAATGCGCAGTTTTGGCAATAAATAGAAAACAATGTGCAATTATAAGCTGTTTTGTACGGGTGGCCAAAAAAAAAAAATTGCAAAGGATTGGGTCCCACGATATTGACTGGGCTGCAACGCTTCGCCTATTCACAGACGCTATCCCGCTACTGATCAACGTGGGAACTTTTGGCTGCTCCCTTTCGGGCCTCGCCCGGTGCGTTCTTCCTTAGACAACCTGGCCACCCCGGGCTCCCCTGGAATGCCCATATTGACGCCGAGCTTAGCACGGACGCCCGATCGACATAGGACAGAGCGCCACAGAGCTCCCAATCTCACACCGTCCTCCAACCCAAGCCTCCAAGTAACTGGATTACAGGCGCACGCCACAACGCCCGGCGATACACGCAAAGCAAAACTGTCTATATAACGGGCAGTAGACGCTCCACCCACCATGATGACGTCATTTGATTGACAGACAGCTGACCAAAGCGGAAAGCATTGGATTGATAGAATGTTATGACTAAAAAAACGTATTTGACGGAAGTTATCCGAACCCTATGGCTCAATGAACTGAACAAAAACTATACCTGCCCTTGTATACAACACACTGCGACAGCGCGGGCCGTAAGAACGTAGTAGAAGTTTAATAAGTACACCTGCGTCCCCCTAACCCACAATTCTACGTTTGTGTTCTTCAGATCTTGGAGCATAAACGAAAATTGCAAATGTGCCAATAGATAAATAAATCTTGTACAAATAAACCTCCTGTTAAAAGAAAACAAAGTACAGTGGTACCAAATACAAAACTGCCAGGTAAGTCATGAGAAAACAGTTACAGTGATGCCAGATACAAATATGTAAAAACGACTAATATGTGGCCGATGTTGAAAGTTTTTCGATTTCCTTCATATTGCTGTAAGCACTGAAGAAGGAAGCAGGTAAATTGTGGCTTGGGAAAGCACAGGGGTAGATTTTACATGTCTACCACGTTTCAATGGTCAGTTACATAAGTATTTGCAGTGTGTGTGATAAATGTTTGTGCGGAGGTATACCATTATACTGTATTAAGCTGGATTTGAAACCCCAATGTTACGGAAATTGTAAAGTTGTAAAAAAGAGATAAAAACACCGTAAAATCCATGTTATATTTTAATTGGTAATTAAAATTTTAATTGGCAATTACACGCAAAGCAAAACTGTCTATATAACGGGCAGTAGACGCTCCACCCACCGTGATGACGTCATTTGATTGACATACAGCTGACCAAACCGGAAAGCATTGGATTGATAGAATGTTATAACTAAAAAAACGTATTTGACGGAAGTTATACGAACCCTATGGCCCAATGGGACGAACAAAAACTATACCTGCCCTTGTATACAACACACTGCGACAGCGCGGGCCGTAAGAACGTAGTAGAAGTTTAAGAAGTACACCTGCGTCCCCCTAACCCACAATTCTACGTTTGTGTTCTTCAGATCTTGGAGCATAAACGAAAATTGCAAATGTGCCAATAGATAAATAAATCTTGTACAAATAAACCTCCAGTTAAAAGAAAACAAAGTACAGTGGTACCAAATACAAAACTGCCAGGTAAGTCATGAGAAAACAGTTACAGTGATGCCAGATACAAATATGTAAAAACGACTAATGTGTGGCCGATGTTGAAAGTTTTTCGATTTCCTTCATATTGCTGTAAGCACTGAAGAAGGAAGCAGGTAAATTGTGGCTTGGGAAAGCACAGGGGTAGATTTTACATGTCTACCACGTTTCAATGGTCAGTTACATAAGTATTTGCAGTGTGTGTGATAAATGTTTGTGCGGAGGTATACCATTATACTGTATTAAGCTGGATTTGAACCCCCAATGTTACGGAAAATGTAAAGTTGTAAAAAAGAGATAAAAACACCGTAAAATCCAGGTTTTATTTTAATTGGTAAATAAAATAAACCAAAAAATTGCAAAGGATTGGGTCCCGCGATATTGACTGGGCTGCAACGCTCCGCCTATTCACAGGCGCTATCCCGCTACTGATCAACGTGGAAACTTTAGGCTGCTCCCTTTCGGGCCTCGCCCGGTGCGTTCCTCCTTGGACAACCTGGCCACTCCGGGCTCCCCTGGAATGCCCATATTGACGCCGAGCTTAGCGCGGACGCGCGATCGACATAGGACAGAGCGGCACAGAGCTCCCAATCTCACACCGTCCTCCAACCCAAGCCTCCCAGTAACTGGATTACAGGCGCATGCCACAACGCCCGGCGATACACGCAAAGCAAAACTGTCTATATAACGGGCAGTAGACGCTCCACCCACCGTGATGACGTCATTTGATTGACAGACAGCTGACCAAAGCGGAAAGCATTGGATTGATAGAATGTTATAACTAAAAAAAAGAAATTTGACGGAAGTTATCCAAACCCTACGGCCCAATGGGCAGAACAAAAACTATACCTGCCCTTGTATACAACACACTGCGACAGCGCGGGCCGTAAGAACGTAGTAGAAGTTTAATAAGTACACCTGCGTCCCCCTAACCCACAATTCTACGTTTGTGTTCTTCAGATCTTGGAGCATAAACGAAAATTGCAAATGTGCCAATAGATAAATAAATCTTGTACAAATAAACCTCCTGTTAAAAGAAAACAAAGTACAGTGGTACCAAATACAAAACTGCCAGGTAAGTCATGAGAAAACAGTTACAGTGATGCCAGATACAAATATGTAAAAACGACTAATATGTGGCCGATGTTGAAAGTTTTTCGATTTCCTTCATATTGCTGTAAGCACTGGAAGAAGGAAGCAGGTAAATTGTGGCTTGGGAAAGCACAGGGGTAGATTTTACATGTCTACCACGTTTCAATGGTCAGTTACATAAGTATTTGCAGTGTGTGTGATAAATGTTTGTGCGGAGGTATACCATTATACTGTATTAAGCTGGATTTGAAACCCCAATGGTTACGGAAAATGTAAAGTTGTAAAAAAGAGATAAAAACACCGTAAAATCCAGGTTTTATTTTAATTGGGTAATTAAAATAAACCAAAAAATTGCAAAGGTTTGGGTCCCGCGATATTGACTGGGCTGCAACGCTCCGCCTATTCACAGGCGCTATCCCGCTACTGATCAACGTGGGAACTTTAGGCTGCTCCCTTTCGGGCCTCGCCCGGTGCGTTCCTCCTTGGACAACCTGGCCACTCCGGGCTCCCCTGGAATGTCCATATTGACGCCGAGCTTAGCGCGGACGCCCGATCGACATAGGACAGAGCGCCACAGAGCTCCCAATCTCACACCGTCCTCCAACCCAAGCCTCCAAGTAACTGGATTACAGGCGCACGCCACAACGCCCGGCGATACACGCAAAGCAAAACTGTCTATATAACGGGCAGTGGACGCTCCACCCACCGTGATGACGTCATTTGATTGACAGACAGCTGACCAAAGCGGAAAGCATTGGATTGATAGAATGTTATAACTAAAAAAAAGGAATTTGACGGAAGTTATCCAAACCCTACGGCCCAATGGGCAGAACAAAAACTATACCTGCCCTTGTATACAACACACTGCGACAGCGCGGGCCGTAAGAACGTAGTAGAAGTTTAATAAGTACACCTGCGTCCCCCTAACCCACAATTCTACGTTTGTGTTCTTCAGATCTTGGAGCATAAACGAAAATTGCAAATGTGCCAATAGATAAATAAATCTTGTACAAATAAACCTCCTGTTAAAAGAAAACAAAGTACAGTGGTACCAAATACAAAACTGCCAGGTAAGTCATGAGAAAACAGTTACAGTGATGCCAGATACAAATATGTAAAAACGACTAATATGTGGCCGATGTTGAAAGTTTTTCGATTTCCTTCATATTGCTGTAAGCACTGAAGAAGGAAGCAGGTAAATTGTGGCTTGGGAAAGCACAGGGGTAGATTTTACATGTCTACCACGTTTCAATGGTCAGTTACATAAGTATTTGCAGTGTGTGTGATAAATGTTTGTGCGGAGGTATACCATTATACTGTATTAAGCTGGATTTGAAACCCCAATGTTACGGAAAATGTAAAGTTGTAAAAAAGAGATAAAAACACCGTAAAATCCAGGTTTTATTTTAATTGGTAATTAAAATAAACCAAAAAATTGCAAAGGTTTGGGTCCCGCGATATTGACTGGGCTGCAACGCTCCGCCTATTCACAGGCGCTATCCCGCTACTGATCAACGTGGGAACTTTAGGCTGCTCCCTTTCGGGCCTCGCCCGGTGCGTTCCTCCTTGGACAACCTGGCCACTCCGGGCTCCCCTGGAATGCCCATATTGACGCCGAGCTTAGCGCAGACGCCCGATCGACATAGGACAGAGCGCCACAGAGCTCCCAATCTCACACCGTCCTCCAACCCAAGCCTCCAAGTAACTGGATTACAGGCGCACGCCACAACGCCCGGCGATACACGCAAAGCAAAACTGTCTATATAACGGGCAGTATACGCCCCACCCACGTCGTGATGACGTCATTTGATTGACATACAGCTGACCAAACCGGAAGAGCATTGGATTAATAGAATGTTATGACTAAAAACGTATTTGAGGTAAGTTGCCCGAACCCTGTGGCCCAATGGGCAGAACGAAAACTATACCTGCCCTCGTATAAAACACATTGTGACATCGCGGGCCGTGAGAACGTAGTGTAAGTTTAATAACTACACCTGCGTCCCCCTAACCCACAATTCTACGTTTGTCTTCTTCAGATCTTGGAGCATAAACAAAAATTGCAAATGTGCCAATAGATAAATAAATCTTGTACAAATAAACCTCCAGTTAAAAGAAAACCAAGTACAGTGGTACCAACTACAAAACTGCCAGGTAAGTCATGAGAAAAAAGTTACAGTGATGCCAGATACAAATATGTAACAACGACTAATATGTGGCCGATGTTGAAAGTTTTTCGATTTCCTTCATATTGCTGTAAGCACTGAATAAGGAAGCAGGTAATTTGTGGCTTGGGAAAGCAAAAGGGTAGATGTTACATGTCTACCACGTTTCCACGGTCGAGTTACATAAGTTTTTGCAATGTTTGATAAATGTTTGTGCGGATGTATACCATTATACTGTATTAAGCTGGAATCAAACCCCTAATGTTACGGAAAATGTAAAGTTGTAAAAACCGAAAACAACCGCGTAAAATCCAGGTTTTAGTTTTATTGGTAATTAAAATAAACAAAAAATTGCAAAGGATTGGGTCCCGCGATATTGACTGGGCTGCAACGCTCCGCCTATTCACAGGCGCTATCCCGCTACTGATCAACGTGGGAACTTTTGGCTGCTCCCTTTCGGGCCTCGCCCGGTGCGTTCCTCCTTAGACAACCTGGCCACTCCGGGCTCCCCTGGAATGCCCATATTGACGCCGAGCTTAGCGCGGACGCCCGATCGACATAGGACAGAGCGCCACAGAGCTCCCAATCTCACACCGTCCTCCAACCCAAGCCTCCAAGTAACTGGATTACAGGCGCACGCCACAACGCCCGGTGATACACGCAAAGCAAAACTGTCTATATAACGGGCAGTAGACGCTCCACCCACCGTGATGACGTCATTTGATTGACATACAGCTGATCAAAGCGGAAAGCATTGGATTGATAGAATGGTATAACTAAAAAAACGTATTTGACGGAAGTTATCCGAACCCTATGGCCCAATGGGCAGAACAAAAACTATACCTGCCCTTGTATACAACACACTGCGACAACGCGGGCCGTAAGAACGTAGTAGAAGTTTAATAACTACATCTGCGTCCCCCTAACCCACAATTCTACGTTTGTCTTCTTCAGATCTTGGAGCATAAACGAAAATTGCAAATGTGCCAATAGATAAATAAATATTGTACAAATAAACACCATTTAAAGAAAACAAAGTACAGTGTTATCAAATACAAAACTGTCAGTTAAGTCATGAGATAACAGTTACAGTGATGCCAGATACAAATATGTAACAACGACTAATATATGGCCGATGTTGAAATTTGTTCGATTTCCTTCATATTGCTGTAAGCACTGAAGAAGGAAGCAGGTAAATTGTGGCTTGGGAAAGCACAGGGGTAGATTTTACATGTCTACCACGTTTCAATGGTCAGTTACATAAGTATTTGCAGTGTGTGTGATAAATGTTTGTGCGGAGGTATACCATTATACTGTATTAAGCTGGATTTGAACCCCCAATGTTACGGAAAATGTAAAGTTGTAAAAAAGAGATAAAAACACCGTAAAATCCAGGTTTTATTTTAATTGGTAATTAAAATAACCCAAAAAATTGCAAAGGTTTGGGTCCCGCGATATTGACTGGGCTGCAACGCTCCGCCTATTCACAGGCGCTATCCCGCTACTGATCAACGTGGGAACTTTTGGCTGCTCCCTTTCGGGCCTCGCCCGGTGCGTTCCTCCTTGGACAACCTGGCCACTCCGGGCTCCCCTGGAATGCCCATATTGACGCCGAGCTTAGCGCAGACGCCCGATCGACATAGGACAGAGCGCCACAGAGCTCCCAATCTCACACCGTTCTCCAACCCAAGCCTCCAAGTAACTGGATTACAGGCGCACGCCACAACGCCCGGCGATACACGCAAAGCAAACCTGTCTATATAACGGGCAGTAGACGCTCCACCCACCGTGATGACGTCATTTGATTGACATGCAGCTGACCAAACCGGAAAGCATTGGATTAATAGAATGTTATGACTAAAGACGTATTTGAGGTAAGTTGCCCGAACCCTGTGGCCCAATGAGCCAAACAAAAACTATACCTGTCCTCATATAAAACACACTGCGACAGCGCGGGCCGTGAGAACGTAGTAGAAGTTTAATAACTACACCTGCGTCCTCCTAACCCACAATTCTACGTTTGTCTTCTTCAGATCTTGGAGCATAAACGAAAATTGCAAATGTGCCAATAGATAAATAAATCTTGTACAAATAAACCTCCAGTTAAAAGAAAACAAAGTACAGTGGTACCAAATACAAAACTGCCAGGTAAGTCATGAGAAAACAGTTACAGTGATGCCAGATACAAATATGTAAAAACGACTAATATGTGGCCGATGTTGAAAGTTTTTCGATTTCCTTCATATTGCTGTAAGCACTGAAGAAGGAAGCAGGTAAATTGTGGCTTGGGAAAGCACAGGGGTAGATTTTACATGTCTACCACGTTTCAATGGTCAGTTACATAAGTATTTGCAGTGTGTGTGATAAATGTTTGTGCGGAGGTATACCATTATACTGTATGAAGCTGGATTTGAAACCCCAATGTTACGGAAATTGTAAAGTTGTAAAAAAGAGATAAAAACACCGTAAAATCCATGTTATATTTTAATTGGTAATTAAAATTTTAATTGGCAATTACACGCAAAGCAAAACTGTCTATATAACGGGCAGTAGACGCTCCACCCACCGTGATGACGTCATTTGATTGACATACAGCTGACCAAACCGGAAAGCATTGGATTGATAGAATGTTATAACTAAAAAAACGTATTTGACGGAAGTTATCCGAACCCTATGGCCCAATGGGACGAACAAAAACTATACCTGCCCTTGTATACAACACACTGCGACAGCGCGGGCCGTAAGAACGTAGTAGAAGTTTAAGAAGTACACCTGCGTCCCCCTAACCCACAATTCTACGTTTGTGTTCTTCAGATCTTGGAGCATAAACGAAAATTGCAAATGTGCCAATAGATAAATAAATCTTGTACAAATAAACCTCCTGTTAAAAGAAAACAAAGTACAGTGGTACCAAATACAAAACTGCCAGGTAAGTCATGAGAAAACAGTTACAGTGATGCCAGATACAAATATGTAAAAACGACTAATATGTGGCCGATGTTGAAAGTTTTTCGATTTCCTTCATATTGCTGTAAGCACTGAAGAAGGAAGCAGGTAAATTGTGGCTTGGGAAAGCACAGGGGTAGATTTTACATGTCTACCACGTTTCAATGGTCAGTTACATAAGTATTTGCAGTGTGTGTGATAAATGTTTGTGCGGAGGTATACCATTATACTGTATTAAGCTGGATTTGAACCCCCAATGTTACGGAAAATGTAAAGTTGTAAAAAAGAGATAAAAACACCGTAAAATCCAGGTTTTATTTTAATTGGTAAATAAAATAAACCAAAAAATTGCAAAGGATTGGGTCCCGCGATATTGACTGGGCTGCAACGCTCCGCCTATTCACAGGCGCTATCCCGCTACTGATCAACGTGGAAACTTTAGGCTGCTCCCTTTCGGGCCTCGCCCGGTGCGTTCCTCCTTGGACAACCTGGCCACTCCGGGCTCCCCTGGAATGCCCATATTGACGCCGAGCTTAGCGCGGACGCCCGATCGACATAGGACAGAGCGGCACAGAGCTCCCAATCTCAGACCGTCCTCCAACCCAAGCCTCCCACTAACTGGATTACAGGCGCACGCTACAACGCCCGGCGATACACGCAAAGCAAAACTGTCTATATAACGGGCAGTAGACGCTCCACCCACCGTGATGACGTCATTTGATTGACAGACAGCTGACCAAAGCGGAAAACATTGGATTGATAGAATGTTATAACTAAAAAAAAGGAATTTGACGGAAGTTATCCAAACCCTACGGCCCAATGGGCAGAACAAAAACTATACCTGCCCTTGTATACAACACACTGCGACAGCGCGGGCCGTAAGAACGTAGTAGAAGTTTAATAACTACATCTCTGTGATTAATGTTTGTGCGGAGGTATACCATTATAGTGTATTAAGCTGGATTCGAAATCCCCAATGTTACGGAAAATGTAAAGTTGTAAAAAAGAGATAAAAACACCGTAAAATCCAGGTTTTATTTTAATTGGTAATTAAAATAACCCAAAAAATTGCAAAGGTATTTGGGTCCCGCGATATTGACTGGGCTGCAACGCTCCGCCTATTCACAGGCGCTATCCCGCTACTGATCAACGTGGGAACTTTTGGCTGCTCCCTTTCGGGCCTCGCCCGGTGCGTTCCTCCTTGGACAACCTGGCCACTCCGGGCTCCCCTGGAATGCCCATATTGACGCCGAGCTTAGCGCGGACGCCCGATCGACATAGGACAGAGCGCCACAGAGCTCCCAATCTCACACCGTTCTCCAACCCAAGCCTCCAAGTAACTGGATTACAGGCGCACGCCACAACGCCCGGCGATACACGCAAAGCAAACCTGTCTATATAACGGGCAGTAGACGCTCCACCCATCCCGTGATGACGTCATTTGATTGACATGCAGCTGACCAAACCGGAAAGCCATTGGATTAATAGAATGTTATGACTAAAGACGTATTTGAGGTAAGTTGCCCGAACCCTGTGGCCCAATGAGCCAAACGAAAACTATACCTGTCCTCATATAAAACACACTGCGACAGCGCGGGCCGTGAGAACGTAGTAGAAGTTTAATAACTACACCTGCGTCCCCCTAACCCACAATTCTACGTTTGTCTTCTTCAGATCTTGGAGCATAAACGAAAATTGCAAATGTGCCAATAGATAAATAAATCTTGTACAAATAAACCTCCAGTTAAAAGAAAACAAAGTACAGTGGTACCAAATACAAAACTGCCAGGTAAGTCATGAGAAAACAGTTACAGTGATGCCAGATACAAATATGTAAAAACGACTAATATGTGGCCGATGTTGAAAGTTTTTCGATTTCCTTCATATTGCTGTAAGCACTGAAGAAGGAAGCAGGTAAATTGTGGCTTGGGAAAGCACAGGGGTAGATTTTACATGTCCAAGTAACTGGATTACAGGCGCACGCCACAACGCCCGGCGATACACGCAAAGCAAAACTGTCTATATAACGGGCAGTAGACGCTCCACCCACCGTGATGACGTCATTTGATTGACAGACAGCTGACCAAAGCGGAAAGCATTGGATTGATAGAATGTTATAACTAAAAAAAAGGAATTTGACGGAAGTTATCCAAACCCTACGGCCCAATGGGCAGAACAAAAACTATACCTGCCCTTGTATACAACACACTGCGACAGCGCGGGCCGTAAGAACGTAGTAGAAGTTTAATAACTACATCTCTGTGATTAATGTTTGTGCGGAGGTATACCATTATAGTGTATTAAGCTGGATTCGAAATCCCCAATGTTACGGAAAATGTAAAGTTGTAAAAAAGAGATAAAAACACCGTAAAATCCAGGTTTTATTTTAATTGGTAATTAAAATAACCCAAAAAATTGCAAAGGATTGGGTCCCGCGATATTGACTGGGCTGCAACGCTCCGCCTATTCACAGGCGCTATCCCGCTACTGATCAACGTGGGAACTTTTGGCTGCTCCCTTTCGGGCCTCGCCCGGTGCGTTCCTCCTTGGACAACCTGGCCACTCCGGGCTCCCCTGGAATGCCCATATTGACGCCGAGCTTAGCGCGGACGCCCGATCGACATAGGACAGAGCGCCACAGAGCTCCCAATCTCACACCGTTCTCCAACCCAAGCCTCCAAGTAACTGGATTACAGGCGCACGCCACAACGCCCGGCGATACACGCAAAGCAAACCTGTCTATATAACGGGCAGTAGACGCTCCACCCACCGTGATGACGTCATTTGATTGACATGCAGCTGACCAAACCGGAAAGCATTGGATTAATAGAATGTTATGACTAAAGACGTATTTGAGGTAAGTTGCCCGAACCCTGTGGCCCAATGAGCCAAACGAAAACTATACCTGTCCTCATATAAAACACACTGCGACAGCGCAGGCCGTGAGAACGTAGTAGAAGTTTAATAACTACACCTGCGTCCCCCTAACCCACAATTCTACGTTTGTCTTCTTCAGATCTTGGAGCATAAACGAAAATTGCAAATGTGCCAATAGATAAATAAATCTTGTACAAATAAACCTCCAGTTAAAAGAAAACAAAGTACAGTGGTACCAAATACAAAACTGCCAGGTAAGTCATGAGAAAACAGTTACAGTGATGCCAGATACAAATATGTAAAAACGACTAATATGTGGCCGATGTTGAAAGTTTTTCGATTTCCTTCATATTGCTGTAAGCACTGAAGAAGGAAGCAGGTAAATTGTGGCCTGGGAAAGCACAGGGGTAGATTTTACATGTCTACCACGTTTCAATGGTCAGTTACATAAGTATTTGCAGTGTGTGTGATAAATGTTTGTGCGGAGGTATACCATTATACTGTATTAAGCTGGATTTGAACCCCCAATGTTACGGAAAATGTAAAGTTTTAAAAAAGAGATAAAAACACCGTAAAATCCAGGTTTTATTTTAATTGGTAATTAAAATAAACCAAAAAATTGCAAAGGATTGGGTCCCGCGATATTGACTCGGCTGCAACGCTCCGCCTATTCACAGGCGCTATCCCGCTACTGATCAACGTGGAAACTTTAGGCTGCTCCCTTTCGGGCCTCGCCCGGTGCGTTCCTCCTTAGACAACCTGGCCACTCCGGGCTCCCCTGGAATGCCCATATTGACGCCGAGCTTAGCGCGGACGCCCGATCGACATAGGACAGAGCGCCACAGAGCTCCCAATCTCACACCGTCCTCCAACCCAAGCCTCCAAGTAACTGGATTACAGGCGCACGCCACAACGCCCGGCGATACACGCAAAGCAAAACTGTCTATATAACGGGCAGTAGACGCTCCACCCACCGTGATGACGTCATTTGATTGACAGACAGCTGACCAAAGCGGAAAGCATTGGATTGATAGAATGTTATAACTAAAAAAAAGGAATTTGACGGAAGTTATCCAAACCCTACGGCCCAATGGGCAGAACAAAAACTATACCTGCCCTTGTATACAACACACTGCGACAGCGCGGGCCGTAAGAACGTAGTAGAAGTTTAATAACTACATCTCTGTGATTAATGTTTGTGCGGAGGTATACCATTATAGTGTATTAAGCTGGATTCGAAATCCCCAATGTTACGGAAAATGTAAAGTTGTAAAAAAGAGATAAAAACACCGTAAAATCCAGGTTTTATTTTAATTGGTAATTAAAATAACCCAAAAAATTGCAAAGGATTGGGTCCCGCGATATTGACTGGGCTGCAACGCTCCGCCTATTCACAGGCGCTATCCCGCTACTGATCAACGTGGGAACTTTAGGCTGCTCCCTTTCGGGCCTCGCCCGGTGCGTTCCTCCTTAGACAACCTGGCCACTCCGGGCTCCCCTGGAATGTCCATATTGACGCCGAGCTTAGCGCGGACGCCCGCTCGACATAGGACAGAGCGCCACAGAGCTCCCAATCTCACACCGTCCTCCAACCCAAGCCTCCAAGTAACTGGATTACAGGCGCACGCCACAACGCCCGGCGATACACGCAAAGCAAAACTGTCTATATAACGGGCAGTAGACGCTCCACCCACCGTGATGACGTCATTTGATTGACAGACAGCTGACCAAAGCGGAAAGCATTGGATTGATAGAATGTTATAACTAAAAAAAAGGAATTTGACGGAAGTTATCCAAACCCTACGGCCCAATGGGCAGAACAAAAACTATACCTGCCCTTGTATACAACACACTGCGACAGCGCGGGCCGTAAGAACGTAGTAGAAGTTTAATAACTACATCTCTGTGATTAATGTTTGTGCGGAGGTATACCATTATAGTGTATTAAGCTGGATTCGAAATCCCCAATGTTACGGAAAATGTAAAGTTGTAAAAAAAGAGATAAAAACACCGTAAAATCCAGGTTTTATTTTAATTGGTAATTAAAATAACCCAAAAAATTGCAAAGGTTTGGGTCCCGCGATATTGACTGGGCTGCAACGCTCCGCCTATTCACAGGCGCTATCCCGCTACTGATCAACGTGGGAACTTTTGGCTGCTCCCTTTCGGTCCTCGCCCGGTGCGTTCCTCCTTGGACAACCTGGCCACTCCGGGCTCCCCTGGAATGCCCATATTGACGCCGAGCTTAGCGCGGACGCCCGATCGACATTGGACAGAGCGCCACAGAGCTCCCAATCTCACACCGTACTCCAATCCAAGCCTCCAAGTAACTGGATTACAGGAGCACGCCACAACGCCCGGCGATACACGCAAAGCAAATCTGTCTATCTAACGGGCAGTAGACGCTCCACCCACCGTGATGACGTCATTTGATTGACATGCAGCTGACCAACCCGGAAAGCATTGGATTAATAGAATGTTATGACTAAAGACGTATTTGAGGTAAGTTGCCCGAACCCTGTGGCCCAATGAGCCAAACGAAAACTATACCTGTCCTCATATAAAACACACTGCGACAGCGCAGGCCGTGAGAACGTAGTAGAAGTTTAATAACTACACCTGCGTCCCCCTAACCCACAATTCTACGTTTGTCTTCTTCAGATCTTGGAGCATAAACGAAAATTGCAAATGTGCCAATAGATAAATAAATCTTGTACAAATAAACCTCCAGTTAAAAGAAAACAAAGTACAGTGGTACCAAATACAAAACTGCCAGGTAAGTCATGAGAAAACAGTTACAGTGATGCCAGATACAAATATGTAAAAACGACTAATATGTGGCCGATGTTGAAAGTTTTTCGATTTCCTTCATATTGCTGTAAGCACTGAAGAAGGAAGCAGGTAAATTGTGGCTTGGGAAAGCACAGGGGTAGATTTTACATGTCTACCACGTTTCAATGGTCAGTTACATAAGTATTTGCAGTGTGTGTGATAAATGTTTGTGCGGAGGTATACCATTATACTGTATTAAGCTGAATTTGAAACCCCAATGTTACGGAAATTGTAAAGTTGTAAAAAAGAGATAAAAACACCGTAAAATCCAGGTTATATTTTAATTGGTAATTAAAATTTTAATTGGCAATTACACGCAAAGCAAAACTGTCTATATAACGGGCAGTAGACGCTCCACCCACCGTGATGACGTCATTTGATTGACATACAGCTGACCAAACCGGAAAGCATTGGATTGATAGAATGTTATAACTAAAAAAACGTATTTGACGGAAGTTATCCGAACCCTATGGCCCAATGGGACGAACAAAAACTATACCTGCCCTTGTATACAACACACTGCGACAGCGCGGGCCGTAAGAACGTAGTAGAAGTTTAATAAGTACACCTGCGTCCCCCTAACCCACAATTCTACGTTTGTCTTCTTCAGATCTTGGAGCATAAACGAAAATTGCAAATGTGCCAATAGATAAATAAATCTTGTACAAATAAACCTCCTGTTAAAAGAAAACAAAGTACAGTGGTACCAAATACAAAACTGCCAGGTAAGTCATGAGAAAACAGTTACAGTGATGCCAGATACAAATGTGTAAAAACGACTAATATGTGGCCGATGTTGAAAGTTTTTCGATTTCCTTCATATTGCTGTAAGCACTGAAGAAGGAAGCAGGTAAATTGTGGCTTGGGAAAGCACAGGGGTAGATTTTACATGTCTACCACGTTTCAATGGTCAGTTACATAAGTATTTGCAGTGTGTGTGATAAATGTTTGTGCGGAGGTATACCATTATACTGTATTAAGCTGGATTTGAACCCCCAATGTTACGGAAAATGTAAAGTTGTAAAAAAGAGATAAAAACACCGTAAAATCCAGGTTTTATTTTAATTGGTAATTAAAATAAACCAAAAAATTGCAAAGGATTGGGTCCCGCGATATTGACTGGGCTGCAACGCTCCGCCTATTCACAGGCGCTATCCCGCTACTGATCAACGTGGGAACTTTTGGCTGCTCCCTTTCGGGCCTCGCCCGGTGCGTTCCTCCTTGGACAACCTGGCCACTCCGGGCTCCCCTGGAATGCCCATATTGACGCCAAGCTTAGCGCGGACGCCCGATCGACATAGGACAGAGGGCCACAGAGCTCCCAATCTCAAACCGTCCTCCAACCCAAGCCTCCAAGTAACTGGATTACAGGCGCACGCCACAACGCCCGGCGATACGCGCATCGCAAAACTGTCTATATAACGGGCAGTAGACGCTCCACCCACCGTGATGACGTCATTTGATTGACAGACAGCTGACCAAAGCGGGAAGCATTGGATTGATAGAATGTTATAACTAAAAAAACGTATTTGACGGAAGTTATCCGAACCCTATGGCCCAATGGGCAGAACAAAAACTATACCTGCCCTTGTATACAACACACTGCGACAGCGCGGGCCGTAAGAACGCAGTAGAAGTTTAATAACTACATCTGCGTCCCCCTAACCCACAATTCTACGTTTGTCTTCTTCAGATCTTGGAGCATAAACGAAAATTGCAAATGTGCCAATAGATAAATAAATCTTGTACAAATAAACCTCCAGTTAAAAGAAAACCAAGTACAGTGGTACCAAATACAAAACTGTCAGGTAAGTCATGAGAAAACAGTTACAGTGATGCCAGATACAAATATGTAACAACGACTAATATGTGGCCGATGTTGAAAATTTTTCGATTTCCTTCATATTGCTGTAAGCACTAAATAAGGAAGCAGGTAAATTGTGGCTTGGAAAAGCACAGGGGTATATTTTACATGTCTACCACGTTTCAATGGTCAGTTACATAAGTATTTGTAGTGTGTGTGATAAATGTTTGGGCGGAGGTATACCATTATACTGTATTAAGCTGGATTTGAAACCCCAATGTTACGGAAAATGTAAAGTTGTAAAAAAGAGATTAAAACACCGTAAAATCCAGGTTTTATTTTAATTGGTAATTAAAATAAACAAAAAAATTGCAATCAAAGGATTGGGTCCCGCGATATTGACTGGGCTGCAACGCTCCGCCTATTCACAGGCGCTATCCCGCTACTGATCAACGTGGGAACTTTTGGCTGCTCCCTTTCGGGCCTCGCCCGGTGCGTTCCTCCGTAGACAACCTAGCCACTCCGTGCTCCCCTGGAATGCCCATATTGACGCCGAGCTTAGCACGGACGCTCGATCGAAATAGGACAGAGCGCCACAAAGCTCCCAATCTCACACCGTCCTCCAACCCAAGCCTCCAAGTAATTGGATTACAGGCGCACGCCACAACGCCTGGCGATACACGCAAAGCAAAACTGTCTATATAACGGGCAGTATACGCTCCACCCACCGTGATGACGTCATTTGATTGACAGACAACTGACCAAAGCGGAAAGCATTGGATTAATAGAATGTTATAACTAAAAACGTATTTGAGGCAAGTTGCCCGAATCCTGTGACCCAATGAGCCAAACGAAAACTATACCTGCCCTCCTATAAAACACACTGCGACAGCGCGGGCGGTAAGAACATAACAGAAGTTTAATAACTACACATGCGTCCCCCTAAACTACAATTCTACGTTTGTCTTCTTCAGATCTTGGAGCATAAACGAAAATTGCAAATGTGCCAATAGATAAATAAATCTTGTAAAAATAAACTTCCAGTTAAAAGAAAACCAAGTATAGTGTTACCAAATACAAAATTGTCATGTAAGAGACGAGAAAACAGTTACAGTGATGCCAGATACAAATATGTAACAACGACTAATAAGTGGCCGATGTTAAAACTTTTTCGATTTCCTTCATATTGCTGTAAGCACTGAAGAAGAAAGCAGATGAATTGTGTCTTGGGAAAGCACAAGGGTAGATATTACATGTCTACCACGTTTCCACGGTCGAGTTACATAAGTTTTTGCAGCGTGTGATTAATGTTTGTGCGGAGGTATACC
Source organism: Ciona savignyi (assembly GCA_000149265.1). Lineage (NCBI taxonomy): Eukaryota > Metazoa > Chordata > Ascidiacea > Phlebobranchia > Cionidae > Ciona > Ciona savignyi. Next base: position 765,372 of record CH003245.1, read on the forward strand.
ATTATGCTGTATTAAGCTGGATTTGAACCCCCAATGTTACGAAAATGTAAAGTTGTAAAAAAGAGATAAAAACACCGTAAAATCCAGGTTTTATTTTAATTGGTAATTAAAATAAATCAAAAAATTGCAAAGGAATGGGTCCCGCGATATTGACTGGGCTGCAACGCTCCGCCTATTCACAGGCGTTATCCCGCTACTGATCAACGTGGGAACTTTTGGCTGCTTCCTTTCGGGCCTCGCCCGGTGCGTTCATCCTTGGACAACCTGGCCACTCCGGGCTCCCCTGGAATGCCCATATTGACGCCGAGCTTAGCGCGGACGCCCGATCGACATAGGACAGAGCGCCCCAGAGCTCCCAATCTCACACCGTCCTCCAACCCAAGCCTTCAAGTAACTGGATTACAGGCGCACGCCACAACGCCCGGCGATACACGCAAAGCAAAACTGTCTATATAACGGGCAGCAGACGCTCCACCCACCGTGATGATGTCATTTGATTGACATACAGTTGACCAAACAGAAAAGTATTGGATTAATAGAATGTTATGACTAAAAACGTATTTGAGGTAAGTTGCCCGAACCCTGTGGCCCAATGAGCCAAACGAAAACTATACCTGTCCTCATATCAAACACACTGCGACAGCGCGGGCCGTGAGAACGTAGTAGAAGTTTAATAACTACATCTGCGTCCCCCTAAACTACAATTCTACGTTTGTCTTCTTCAGATCTTGGAGCATAAACGAAAATTGCAAATGTGCCAATAGATAAATATATATTGTACAAATAAACACCATTTAAAGAAAACAAAGTACAGTGTTATCAAATACAAAACTGTCAGTTAAGTCATGAGAAAACAGTTACAGTGATGCCAGATACAAATATGTAACAACGACTAATGTGTGGCCTATGTTGGAATTTTTGCGATTTCCTTCATATTGCTGTAAGCACTGAAGAAGGAAGCAGGTGAATTTTGTTTTGGGAAAGCACAAGGGTAGATATTACATGTCTACCACGTTTCCACGGTCGAGTTACATAAGTTTTTGCAGCGTGTGATTAATGTTTGTGCGGAGGTATACCATTATACTGTATTAAGCTGGATTCGAACCCCCCAATGTTACGGAAAATGTAAAGTTGTAAAAAAGCAAAAACAAACAGCGTAAAATCCAAGTTTTACTATTTATTAGTAATTAGCATAAACGAAAAAATTGCAAAGGATTGGGTTCCGCGATATTGACTGGGCTGCAACGCTTCGCCTATTCACAGGCGCTATCCCGCTACTGATCAACGTGGGAACTTTTGGCTGCTTCCTTTCGGGCCTCGCCCGGTGCGTTCCTCCTTGGACAACCTGGCCACTCCGGGCTCCCCTGGAATGCCCATATTGACGCCGAGCTTAGCGCGGACGCCCGATCGACATAGGACAGAGCGCCACAGAGCTCCCAATCTCACACCGTCCTCCAACCCAAGCCTCCAAGTAACTGGATTACAGGCGCACGCCACAACGCCCGGCGATACACGCAAAGCAAACCTGTCTATATAACGGGCAGTAGACGCTCCACCCACTGTGATGACGTCATTTGATTGACAGACAGCTGACCAAAGCGGAAAGCATTGGATTGATAGAATGTTATAACTAAAAAAACGTATTTGAAGGAAGTTATCCGAACCCTATGGCCCAATGGGCAGAACAAAAGCTATACCTGCCCTTGTATACAACACACTGCGACAGCGCGGGCCGTAAGAACGTAGTTGAAGTTTAATAACTACATCTGCGTCCCCCTAACCCACAATTCTACGTTTGTCTTCTTCAGATCTTGGAGCATAAACGAAAATTGCAAATGTGCCAATAGATAAATAAATCTTGTACAAATAAACCTCCAGTTAAAAGAAAACCAAGTACAGTGGTACCAAATACAAAACTGTCAGTTAAGTCATGAGAAAACAGTTACAGTGATGCCAGATACAAATATGTAACAACGACTAATATGTGGCCGATGTTGAAAGTTTTTCGATTTCCTTCATATATTGCTGTAACCACTGAAGAAGGAAGCAGGTAAATTGTGGCTTGGGAAAGCACAGGGGTAGATTTTACATGTCTACCACGTTTCAATGGTCAGTTACATAAGTATTTGCAGTGTGTGATAAATGTTTGTGCGGAGGTATACCATTATACTGTATTAAGCTGGATTTGAAACCCCAATGTTACGGAAAATGTAAAGTTGTAAAAAAGAGATAAAAACACCGTAAAATCCAGGTTTAATCTTAATTGGTAATTAAAATAAACCGAAAAATTGCAAAGGATTGGGTCCCGCGATATTGACTGGGCTGCAACGCTCCGCCTATTCACAGGCGCTATCCCGCTACTGATCAACGTGGGAACTTTTGGCTGCTCCCTTTCGGGCCTCGCCCGGTGCGTTCCTCCTTGGACAACCTGGCCACTCCGGGCTCCCCTGGAATGCCCATATTGACGCCGAGCTTAGCGCGGACGCCCGATCAACATAGGACAGAGCGCCACAGAGCTCCCAATCTCACACCGTCCTCCAACCCAAGCCTCCAAGTAACTGGATTACAGGCGCACGCCACAACGCCCGGCGATACACGCAAAGCAAAACTGTCTATATAACGGGCAGTAGACGCTCCACCCACCGTGATGACGTCATTTGATTGACAGACAGCTGACCAAAGCGGAAAGCATTGGATTGATAGAATGTTATAACTAAAAAACGTATTTGACGGAAGTTATCCGAACCCTATGGCCCAATGGGCAGAACAAAAACTATACCTGCCCTTGTATACAACACACTGCGACAGCGCGGGCCGTAAGAACGTAGTAGAAGTTTAATAACTACATCTGCGCCCCCCTAACCCACAATTCTACGTTTGTCTTCTTCAGATCTTGGAGCAGGGATGTCCAACCTTTTATTGTAATGGGCCGCATTGTCACTTAAAATAATTCAATGGGCCGCAGAACCTATTAAATTTCAATAAAAATGGCAGGGTTCGAATTAATGGTTTTGAAATGATTTGCGAAATGCGCGGATAAGGAGCCCGCGAAATAAAATTTGGTTATGAAATATTGCCTTAAACGACCAGAAAGATATTTATTTCATAAAACAGGCAGTACCGTCGTTATTTAGTAGTAATGATAAATTGCAATAAGCGTGAATTCAAAACGGGCGTGTCGCATCTTGCCAATCATAAATAAAGGAATCGAGGTATATAAACGCATAATGGCGATTATTGCCTTGTAATAGCAATGCTTATTATACGCCAATAATGCAAAGTAAAGCCAAGGCAAATAAATAATGTTATGTTGAAGGCAAACGATGTTATATTAATGTGTTGAGGATATATAATTAAAGGTATAGCGATCCGTGATCCCTTAATTCTAACCCTGAATGGGTACATAAAGAAAAAGCCATTAATTCCATCTTTGAAAAAAAGGAACAAATAACACACTTATAGAAAGAAACAAAAACTTATTTCTGCAATACAAAGTCAATGAGATAAGTGTTTGTCATCAGTCGGTTTCTTTCTGCAGTTTTGATGTTTACTGCGTCCCTAGAAGCTGACTAATACATTTGAATTAGTCCAAGATTTAAAGTTCAAAATACTACTTGGAGTAAAAATGACTAGCGGGCCGCACAAAAATTTCAGGTGGGCCGCACTGCGGCCCGCGGGCCGCAGGTTGGACATCCCTGTCTTGGAGCATAAACGAAAATTGCAAATGTGCCAATAGATAAATAAATCTTGTACAAATAAACCTCCAGTTAAAAGAAAACCAAGTACAGTGGTACCAAATACAAAACTGTCAGGTAAGTCATGAGAAAACAGTTACAGTGATGCCAGATACAAATATGTAACAACGACTAATATGTGGCCGATGTTGAAAATTTTTCGATTTCCTTCATATTGCTGTAAGCACTGAATAAGGAAGCAGGTAAATTGTGGCTTGGAAAAGCACAGGGGTAGATTTTACATGTCTACCACGTTTCAATGGTCAGTTACATAAGTATTTGTAGTGTGTGTGATAAATGTTTGGGCGGAGGTATACCATTATACTGTATTAAGCTGGATTTGAAACCCCAATGTTACGGAAAATGTAAAGTTGTAAAAAAGAGATTAAAACACCGTAAAATCCAGGTTTTATTTTAATTGGTAATTAAAATAAACAAAAAATTGCAATCAAAGGATTGGGTCCCGCGATATTGACTGGGCTGCAACGCTCCGCCTATTCACAGGCGCTATCCCGCTACTGATCAACGTGGGAACTTTTGGCTGCTCCCTTTCGGGCCTCGCCCGGTGCGTTCCTCCTTAGACAACCTAGCCACTCCGTCCGTGCTCCCCTGGAATGCCCATATTGACGCCGAGCTTAGCACGGACGCTCGATCGAAATAGGACAGAGCGCCACAGAGCTCCCAATCTCACACCGTCCTCCAACCCAAGCCTCCAAGTAATTGGATTACAGGCGCACGCCACAACGCCTGGCGATACACGCAAAGCAAAACTGTCTATATAACGGGCAGTATACGCTCCACCCACCGTGATGACGTCATTTGATTGACAGACAACTGACCAAAGCGGAAAGCATTGGATTAATAGAATGTTATAACTAAAAACGTATTTGAGGCAAGTTGCCCGAATCCTGTGACCCAATGAGCCAAACGAAAACTATACCTGCCCTCCTATAAAACACACTGCGACAGCGCGGGCGGTAAGAACATAACAGAAGTTTAATAACTACACATGCGTCCCCCTAAACTACAATTCTACGTTTGTCTTCTTCAGATCTTGGAGCATAAACGAAAATTGCAAATGTGCCAATAGATAAATAAATCTTGTAAAAATAAACTTCCAGTTAAAAGAAAACCAAGTATAGTGTTACCAAATACAAAATTGTCATGTAAGAGACGAGAAAACAGTTACAGTGATGCCAGATACAAATATGTAACAACGACTAATAAGTGGCCGATGTTAAAACTTTTTCGATTTCCTTCATATTGCTGTAAGCACTGAAGAAGAAAGCAGGTGAATTGTGTCTTGGGAAAGCACAAGGGTAGATATTACATGTCTACCACGTTTCCACGGTCGAGTTACATAAGTTTTTGCAGCGTGTGATTAATGTTTGTGCGGAGGTATACCATTATACTGTATTAAGCTGGATTCGAACCCCCCAATGTTACGGAAAATGTAAAGTTGTAAAAAAGCAAAAACAAACAGCGTAAAATCCAAGTTTTATATTTATTAGTAATTAACATAAACGAAAATATTGCAAAGGATTGGGTTCCGCGATATTGACTGGGCTGCAACGCTCCGCCTATTCACAGGCGCTATCCCGCTACTGATCAACGTGGGAACTTTTGGCTGCTCCCTTTCGGGCCTCGCCCGGTGCGTTCCTCCTTAGACAACCTGGCCACTCCGGGCTCCCCTGGAATGCCCATATTGACGCCGAGCTTAACGCGGACGCCCGATCGACATAGGACAGAGCGCCCCAGAGCTCCCAATCTCACACCGTCCTCCAACCCAAGCCTCCAAGTAACTGGATTACAGGCGCACGCCACAACGCCCGGCGATACACGCAAAGCAAAACTGTCTGTATAACGGGCAGTAGACGCTCTACCCACCGTGATGACGTCATTTGATTGACAGACAGCTGACCAAACCGGAAAGCATTGGATTAATAGAATGTTATGACTAAAAACGTATTTGAGGTAAGTTGCCCGAACCCTGTGGCCCAATGAGCCAAACGAAAACTATACCTGTCCTCATATAAAACACACTGCGACAGCGCGGGCCGTAAGAACGTAGTAGAAGTTTAATAACTACATCTGCGCCCCCCTAACCCACAATTCTACGTTTGTCTTCTTCAGATCTTGGAGCATAAACGAAAATTGCAAATGTGCCAATAGATAAATATATATTGTACAAAAAAACACCATTTAAAGAAAACAAAGTACAGTGTTATCAAATACAAAACTGTCAGTTAAGTCATGAAAAAACAGTTACAGTGATGCCAGATACAAATATGTAACAACGACTAATATGTGGCCGATGTTGGAATTTTTGCGATTTCCTTCATATTGCTGTAAGCACTGAAGAAGGAAGCAGGTGAATTGTGTCTTGGGAAAGCACAAGGGTAGATATTACAGGTCTACCACGTTTCCACGGTCGAGTTACATAAGTTTTTGCAGCGTGTGATTAATGTTTGTGCGGAGGTATACCATTATACTGTATTAAGCTGGATTCGAACCCCCAATGTTACGGAAAATGTAAAGTTGTAAAAAAGCAAAAACAAACAGCGTAAAATCCAAGTTTTATATTTATAAGTAATTAGCATAAACGAAAAAAATTGCAAAGGATTGGGTCCCGCGATATTGACTGGGCTGCAACGCTCCGCCTATTCACAGGCGCTATCCCGCTACTGATCAACGTGGGAACTTTTGGCTGCTCCCTTTCGGGCCTCGCCCGGTGCGTTCCTCCTTGGACAACCTGGCCACTCCGGGCTCCCCTGGAATGCCCATATTGACGCCGAGCTTAGCGCGGACGCCCGATCGACATAGGACAGAGGGCCACAGAGCTCCCAATCTCACACCGTCCTCCAACCCAAGCCTCCAAGTAACTGGATTACAGGCGCACGCCACAACGCCCGGCGATACACGCAAAGCAAAACTGTCTGTATAACGGGCAGTAGACGCTCTACCCACCGTGATGACGTCATTTGATTGACAGACAGCTGACCAAACCGGAAAGCATTGGATTAATAGAATGTTATGACTAAAAACGTATTTGAGGTAAGTTGCCCGAACCCTGTGGCCCAATGAGCCAAACGAAAACTATACCTGTCCTCATATAAAACACACTGCGACAGCGCGGGCCGTAAGAACGTAGTAGATTAAGTTTAATAACTACATCTGCGTCCCCCTAACCCACAATTCTACGTTTGTCTTCTTCAGATCTTGGAGCATAAACGAAAATTGCAAATGTGCCAATAGATAAATATATATTGTACAAAAAACACCATTTAAAGAAAACAAAGTACAGTGTTATCAAATACAAAACTGTCAGTTAAGTCATGAAAAAACAGTTACAGTGATGCCAGATACAAATATGTAACAACGACTAATATGTGGCCGATGTTGAAATTTTTTCGATTTCCTTCATATTGCTGTAAGCACTGAAGAAGGAAGCAGGTGAATTGTGTCTTGGGAAAGCACAAGGGTAGATATTACAGGTTTACCACGTTTCCACGGTCGAGTTACATAAGTTTTTGCAGCGTGTGATTAATGTTTGTGCGGAGGTATACCATTATACTGTATTAAGCTGGATTCGAACCCCCAATGTTACGGAAAATGTAAAGTTGTAAAAAAGCAAAAACAAACAGCGTAAAATCCAAGTTTTATATTTATAAGTAATTAGCATAAACGAAAAAATTGCAAAGGATTGGGTTCCGCGATATTGACTGGGCTGCAACGCTCCGCCTATTCACAGGCGCTATCCCGCTACTGATCAACGTGGGAACTTTTGGCTGCTCCCTTTCGGGCCTCGCCCGGTGCGTTCCTCCTTGGACAACCTGGCCACTCGAGCTTAGCGCGGACGCCCGATCGACATCGGACAGAGCGCCACAGAGCTCCCAATCTCACACCGTCCTCCAACCCAAGCATACACGCAAAGCAAAACTGTCTGTATAACGGGCAGTAGACGCTCTACCCACCGTGATGACGTCATTTTATTGACATACAGCTGACCAAACCGGAAAGCATTGGATTAATAGAATGTTATGACTAAAAACGTATTTGAGGTAAGTTGCCCGAACCCTGTGGCCCAATGAGCCAAACGAAAACTATACCTGTCCTCATATAAAACACACTGCGACATCGCGGTCCGTGAGAACGTAGTAGAAGTTTAATAACTACACCTGCGTCCCCCTAACCCACAATTCTACGTTTGTCTTCTTCAGATCTTGGAGCATAAACGAAAATTGCAAATGTGCCAATAGATAAATAAATGTTGTACAAATAAACACCATTTAAAGAAAACAAAGTACAGTGTTATCAAATACAAAACTGCCAGGTAAGTCATGAGAAAACAGTTACAGTGATGCCAGATAGAAATATGTAACAACGACTAATGTGTGGCCGATGTTGGAATTTTTTCGATTTCCTTCATATTGCTGTAAGCACTGAAGAAGGAAGCAGGTGAATTGTGTCTTGGGAAAGCACAAGGGTAGATATTACATGTCTACCACGTTTCCACGGTCGAGTTACATGAGTTTTGCAGTGTGTGATTAATGTTTGTGCGGAGGTATACCATTATACTGTATTAAGCTGGATTTGAAACCCCAATGTTACGGAAAATGTAAAGTTGTAAAAAAGCAAAAACAAACAGCGTAAAATCCAAGTTTTATATTTATTAGTAATTAACATAAACGAAAATATTGCAAAGGATTGGGTTCCGCGATATTGACTGGGCTGCAACGTTCCGCCTATTCACAGGTGCTATCCCGCTACTGATCAACGTGGGAACTTTTGGCTGCTACCTTTCGGGCCTCGCCCGGTGCGTTCCTCCTTAGACAACCTGGCCACTCCGGGCTCCCCTGGAATGCCCATATTGACGCCGAGCTTAGCGCGGACGCCCGATCGACATAGGACAGAGCGCCACAGAGCTCCCAATCTCACACCGTCCTCCAACCCAAGCCTCCAAGTAACTGGATTACAGGCGCACGCCACAACGCCCGGCGATACACGCAAAGCAAAACTGTCTATATAACGGGCAGTAGACGCTCCACCCACTGTGATGACGTCATTTGATTGACAGACAGCTGACCAAAGCGGAAAGCATTGGATTGCTAGAATGTTATAACTAAAAAAACGTATTTGAAGGAAGTTATCCGAACCCTATGGCCCAATGGGCAGAACAAAAACTATACCTGCGCTTGTATACAACACACTGCGACAGCGCGGGCCGTAAGAACGTAGTTGAAGTTTAATAACTACATCTGCGTCCCCCTAACCCACAATTCTACGTTTGTCTTCTTCAGATCTTGGAGCATAAACGAAAATTGCAAATGTGCCAATAGATAAATAAATCTTGTACAAATAAACCTCCAGTTAAAAGAAAACAAAGTACAGTGGTACCAAATACAAAACTGTCAGGTAAGTCATGAGAAAACAGTTACAGTGATGCCAGATACAAATATGTAACAACGACTAATATGTGGCCGATGTTGAAATTTTTTCGATTTCCTTCATATTGCTGTAAGCACTGAAGAAGGAAGCAGGTAAATTGTGGCTTGGGGAAGCACAAGGGTAGATTTTACATGTCTACCACGTTTCAATGGTCAGTTACATAAGTATTTGCAGTGCGTGTGATAAATGTTTGTGCGGAGGTATACCATTATACTGTATTAAGCTGGATTTGAAACCCCAATGTTAGGGAAAATGTAAAGTTGTAAAAAAGAGATAAAAACACCGTAAAATCCAGGTTTTATTTTAATTGGTAATTAAAATAAACCAAAAAATTGCAAAGGATTGCAAAGGATTGGGTCCCGCGATATTGACTGGGCTGCAACGCTCCGCCTATTCACAGGCGCTATCCCGCTACTGATCAACGTGGGAACTTTTGGCTGCTCCCTTTCGGGCCTCGCCCGGTGCGTTCCTCCTTGGACAACCTGGCCACTCCGGGCTCCCCTGGAATGCCCATATTGACGCCGAGCTTAGCGCGGACGCCCGATCGACATAGGACAGAGGGCCACAGAGCTCCCAATCTCACACCGTCCTCCAACCCAAGCCTCCAAGTAACTGGATTACAGGCGCACGCCACAACGCCCGGCGATACACGCAAAGCAAAACTGTCTGTATAACGGGCAGTAGACGCTCTACCCACCGTGATGACGTCATTTGATTGACAGACAGCTGACCAAACCGGAAAGCATGGGATTAATAGAATGTTATGACTAAAAACGTATTTGAGGTAAGTTGCCCGAACCCTGTGGCCCAATGAGCCAAACGAAAACTATACCTGTCCTCATATAAAACACACTGCGACAGCGCGGGCCGTAAGAACGTAGTAGAAGTTTAATAACTACATCTGCGTCCCCCTAACCCACAATTCTACGTTTGTCTTCTTCAGATCTTGGAGCATAAACGAAAATTGCAAATGTGCCAATAGATAAATAAATATTGTACAAAAAAACACCATTTAAAGAAAACAAAGTACAGTGTTATCAAATACAAAACTGTCAGTTAAGTCATGAAAAAACAGTTACAGTGATGCCAGATACAAATATGTAACAACGACTAATATGTGGCCGATGTTGAAATTTTTGCGATTTCCTTCATATTGCTGTAAGCACTGAAGAAGGAAGCAGGTGAATTGTGTCTTGGGAAAGCACAAGGGTAGATATTACAGGTCTACCACGTTTCCACGGTCGAGTTACATAAGTTTTTGCAGCTTGTGATTAATGTTTGTGCGGAGGTATACCATTATACTGTATTAAGCTGGATTCGAACCCCCAATGTTACGGAAAATGTAAAGTTGTAAAAAAGCAAAAACAAACAGCGTAAAATCCAAGTTTTATATTTATAAGTAATTAGCATAAACGAAAAAATTGCAAAGGATTGGGTTCCGCGATATTGACTGGGCTGCAACGCTCCGCCTATTCACAGGCGCTATCCCGCTACTGATCAACGTGGGAACTTTTGGCTGCTCCCTTTCGGGCCTCGCCCGGTGCGTTCCTCCTTGGACAACCTGGCCACTCGAGCTTAGCGCGGACGCCCGATCGACATCGGACAGAGCGCCACAGAGCTCCCAATCTCACACCGTCCTCCAACCCAAGCATACACGCAAAGCAAAACTGTCTGTATAACGGGCAGTAGACGCTCTACCCACCGTGATGACGTCATTTTATTGACATACAGCTGACCAAACCGGAAAGCATTGGATTAATAGAATGTTATGACTAAAAACGCATTTGAGGTAAGTTGCCCGAACCCTGTGGCCCAATGAGCCAAACGAAAACTATACCTGTCCTCATATAAAACACACTGCGACATCGCGGTCCGTGAGAACGTAGTAGAAGTTTAATAACTACACCTGCGTCCCCCTAACCCACAATTCTACGTTTGTCTTCTTCAGATCTTGGAGCATAAACGAAAATTGCAAATGTGCCAATAGATAAATATATATTGTACAAAAAAACACCATTTAAAGAAAACAAAGTACAGTGTTATCAAATACAAAACTGTCAGTTAAGTCATGAGAAAACAGTTACAGTGATGCCAGATAGAAATATGTAACAACGACTAATGTGTGGCCGATGTTGGAATTTTTTCGATTTCCTTCATATTGCTGTAAGCACTGAAGAAGGAAGCAGGTGAATTGTGTCTTGGGAAAGCACAAGGGTAAATATTACATGTCTACCACGTTTCCACGGTCGAGTTACATGAGTTTTTGCAGTGTGTGATTAATGTTTGTGCGGAGGTATACCATTATACTGTATTAAGCTGGATTTGAAACACCAATGTTACGGAAAATGTAAAGTTGTAAAAAAGCAAAAACAAACAGCGTAAAATCCAAGTTTTATATTTATTAGTAATTAACATAAACGAAAATATTGCAAAGGATTGGGTTCCGCGATATTGACTGGGCTGCAACGTTCCGCCTATTCACAGGTGCTATCCCGCTACTGATCAACGTGGGAACTTTTGGCTGCTCCCTTTCGGGCCTCGCCCGGTGCGTTCCTCCTTGGACAACCTGGCCACTCCGGGCTCCCCTGGAATGCCCATATTGACGCCGAGCTTAGCGCGGACGCCCGATCGACATAGGACAGAGCGCCACAGAGCTCCCAATCTCACACCGTCCTCCAACCCAAGCCTCCAAGTAACTGGCAGGCGCACGCCACAACGCCCGGCGATACACGCAAAGCAAAACTGTCTATATAACGGGCAGTAGACGCTCCACCCACCGTGATGACGTCATTTGATTGACAGACAGCTGACCAAAGCGGAAAGCATTGGATTAATAGAATGTTATAACTAAAAAAACGTATTTGACGGAAGTTATCCGAACCCTATGGCCCAATGGGCAGAACAAAAACTAAACCTGCCCTTGTATACAACACACTGCGACAGCGCGGGCCATAAGAACGTAGTAGAAGTTTAATAACTACATCTGCGTCCCCCAAACCCACAATTCTACGTTTGTCTTCTTCAGATCTTGGAGCATAAACGAAAATTGCAAATGTGCCAATAGATAAATAAATCTTGTACAAATAAACCACCAGTTAAAAGAAAACAAAGTACAGTAGTACCAAATACAAAACTGCCAGGTAAGTCATGAGAAAACAGTTACAGTGATGCCAGATACAAATATGTAACAACCACTAATATGTGGCCGATGTTGAAAGTTGTTGTTGATGTTGAAAAAGAAACCAAAAAATTGCAAAGGATTGGGTCCCGCGATATTTACTGGGCTGCAACGCTCCGCCTATTCACATGCGCTATCCCGCTACTGATCAACGTGGGAACTTTTGGCTGCTCCCTTTCGGGCCTCGCCCGGTGCGTTCCTCCTTGGACAACCTGGCCACTCCGGGCTCCCCTGGAATGCCCATATTGACGCCGAGCTTAGCGCGGACGCCCGATCGACATAGGACAGAGGGCCACAGAGCTCCCAATCTCACACCGTCCTCCAACCCAAGCCTCCAAGTAACTGGATTACAGGCGCACGCCACAACGCCCGGCGATACACGCAAAGCAAAACTGTCTGTATAACGGGCAGTAGACGCTCTACCCACCGTGATGACGTCATTTGATTGACAGACAGCTGACCAAACCGGAAAGCATTGGATTAATAGAATGTTATGACTAAAAACGTATTTGAGGTAAGTTGCCCGAACCCTGTGGCCCAATGAGCCAAACGAAAACTATACCTGTCCTCATATAAAACACACTGCGACAGCGCGGGCCGTGAGAACGTAGTAGAAGTTTAATAACTACATCTGCGTCCCCCTAACCCACAATTCTACGTTTGTCTTCTTCAGATCTTGGAGCATAAACGAAAATTGCAAATGTGCCAATAGATAAATAAATCTTGTACAAATAAACCTCCAGTTAAAAGAAAACAAAGTACAGTGGTACCAAATACAAAACTGTCAGGTAAGTCATGAGAAAACAGTTACAGTGATGCCAGATACAAATATGTAACAACGACTAATATGTGGCCGATGTTGAAATTTTTTCGATTTCCTTCATATTGCTGTAAGCACTGAAGAAGGAAGCAGGTAAATTGTGGCTTGGGAAAGCACAGGGGTAGATTTTACATGTCTACCACGTTTCAATGGTCAGTTACATAAGTATTTGCAGTGCGTGTGATAAATGTTTGTGCGGAGGTATACCATTATACTGTATTAAGCTGGATTTGAAACCCCAATGTTACGGAAAATGTAAAGTTGTAAAAAAGAGATAAAAACACCGTAAAATCCAGGTTTTATTTTAATTGGTAATTAAAATAAACCAAAAACTTGCAAAGGATTGCAAAGGATTGGGTCCCGCGATATTGACTGGGCTGCAACGCTCCGCCTATTCACAGGCGCTATCCCGCTACTGATCAACGTGGGAACTTTTGGCTGCTCCCTTTCGGGCCTCGCCCGGTGCGTTCCTCCTTGGACAACCTGGCCACTCCGGGCTCCCCTGGAATGCCCATATTGACGCCGAGCTTAGCGCGGACGCCCGATCGACATAGGACAGAGGGCCACAGAGCTCCCAATCTCACACCGTCCTCCAACCCAAGCCTCCAAGTAACTGGATTACAGGCGCACGCCACAACGCCCGGCGATACACGCAAAGCAAAACTGTCTGTATAACGGGCAGTAGACGCTCTACCCACCGTGATGACGTCATTTGATTGACAGACAGCTGACCAAACCGGAAAGCATTGGATTAATAGAATGTTATGACTAAAAACGTATTTGAGGTAAGTTGCCCGAACCCTGTGGCCCAATGAGCCAAACGAAAACTATACCTGTCCTCATATGAAACACACTGCGACAGCGCGGGCCGTAAGAACGTAGTAGAAGTTTAATAACTACATCTGCGTCCCCCTAACCCACAATTCTACGTTTGTCTTCTTCAGATCTTGGAGCATAAACGAAAATTGCAAATGTGCCAATAGATAAATATATATTGTACAAAAAAACACCATTTAAAGAAAACAAAGTACAGTGTTATCAAATACAAAACTGTCAGTTAAGTCATGAAAAAACAGTTACAGTGATGCCAGATACAAATATGTAACAACGACTAATATGTGGCCGATGTTGGAATTTTTGCGATTTCCTTCATATTGCTGTAAGCACTGAAGAAGGAAGCAGGTGAATTGTGTCTTGGGAAAGCACAAGGGTAGATATTACAGGTCTACCACGTTTCCACGGTCGAGTTACATAAGTTTTTGCAGCGTGTGATTAATGTTTGTGCGGAGGTATACCATTATACTGTATTAAGCTGGATTCGAACCCCCAATGTTACGGAAAATGTAAAGTTGTAAAAAAGCAAAAACAAACAGCGTAAATTCCAAGTTTTATATTTATAAGTAATTAGCATAAACGAAAAAATTGCAAAGGATTGGGTTCCGCGATATTGACTGGGCTGCAACGCTCCGCCTATTCACAGGCGCTATCCCGCTACTGATCAACGTGGGAACTTTTGGCTGCTCCCTTTCGGGCCTCGCCCGGTGCGTTCCTCCTTGGACAACCTGGCCACTCCGGGCTCCCCTGGAATGCCCATATTGACGCCGAGCTTAGCGCGGACGCCCGATCGACATAGGACAGAGCGCCACAGAGCTCCCAATCTCACACCGTCCTCCAACCCAAGCCTCCAAGTAACTGGATTACAGGCGCACGCCACAACGCCCGGCAGATACACGCAAAGCAAAACTGTCTATATAACGGGCAGTATACGCCCCACCCACCGTGATGACGTCATTTGATTGACATACAGCTGACCAAACCGGAAAGCATTGGATTAATAGAATGTTATGACTAAAAACGTATTTGAGGTAAGTTGCCCGAACCCTGTGGCCCAATGGGCAGAACAAAAACTATACCTGCCCTTATATAAAACACACTGCGACAGCGCGGGCCGTAAGAACGTAGTAGAAGTTTAATAACTATTACATCTGCGTCCCCCTAACCCACACTTCTACGTTTGTCTTCTTCAGATCTTGGAGCATAAACAAAAATTGCAAATGTGCCAATAGATAAATAAATCTTGTACAAATAAACCTCCAGTTAAAAGAAAACCAAGTACAGTGGTACCAAACTACAAAACTGCCAGGTAAGTCATGAGAAAAAAGTTACAGTGATGCCAGATACAAATATGTAACAACGACTAATATGTGGCCGATGTTGAAAGTTTTTCGATTTCCTTCATATTGCTGTAAGCACTGAATAAGGAAGCAGGTAATTTGTGGCTTGGGAAAGCAAAAGGGTAGATGTTACATGTCTACCACGTTTCCACGGTCGAGTTACATAAGTTTTTGCAATGTTTGATAAATGTTTGTGCGGATGTATACCATTATACTGTATTAAGCTGGAATCAAACCCCTAATGTTACGGAAAATGTAAAGTTGTAAAAACCGAAAACAACCGCGTAAAATCCAGGTTTTAGTTTTATTGGTAATTAAAATAAACAAAAAATTGCAAAGGATTGGGTCCCGCGATATTGACTGGGCTGCAACGCTCCGCCTATTCACAGGCGCTATCCCGCTACTGATCAACGTGGGAACTTTTGGCTGCTCCCTTTCGGGCCTCGCCCGGTGCGTTCCTCCTTAGACAACCTGGCCACTCCGGGCTCCCCTGGAATGCCCATATTGACGCCGAGCTTAGCGCGGACGCCCGATCGACATAGGACAGAGCGCCACAGAGCTCCCAATCTCACACCGTCCTCCAACCCAAGCCTCCAAGTAACTGGATTACAGGCGCACGCCACAACGCCCGGTGATACACGCAAAGCAAAACTGTCTATATAACGGGCAGTAGACGCTCCACCCACCGTGATGACGTCATTTGATTGACATACAGCTGATCAAAGCGGAAAGCATTGGATTGATAGAATGGTATAACTAAAAAAACGTATTTGACGGAAGTTATCCGAACCCTATGGCCCAATGGGCAGAACAAAAACTATACCTGTCCTTGTATACAACACACTGCGACAACGCGGGCCGTAAGAACGTAGTAGAAGTTTAATAACTACATCTGCGTCCCCCTAACCCACAATTCTACGTTTGTCTTCTTCAGATCTTGGAGCATAAACGAAAATTGCAAATGTGCCAATAGATAAATAAATATTGTACAAATAAACACCATTTAAAGAAAACAAAGTACAGTGTTATCAAATACAAAACTGTCAGTTAAGTCATGAGAAAACAGTTAAAGTGATGCCAGATACAAATATGTAACAACGACTAATGTGTGGCCGATGTTGAAATTTGTTCGATTTCCTTCATATTGCTGTAAGCACTGAAGAAGGAAGCAGGTGAATTGTGGCTTGGGAAAGCACAGGGGTAGATTTTACATGTCTACCACGTTTCAATGGTCAGTTACATAAGTATTTGCAGTGTGTGTGATAAATGTTTGTGCGGAGGTATACCATTATACTGTATTAAGCTGGATTTGAACCCCCAATGTTACGGAAAATGTAAAGTTGTAAAAAAGAGATAAAAACACCGTAAAATCCAGGTTTTATTTTAATTGGTAATTAAAATAAACCAAAAAATTGCAAAGGATTGGGTCCCGCGATATTGACTGGGCTGCAACGCTCCGCCTATTCACAGGCGCTATCCCGCTACTGATCAACGTGGGAACTTTTGGCTGCTCCCTTTCGGGCCTCGCCCGGTGCGTTCCTCCTTGGACAACCTGGCCACTCCGGGCTCCCCTGGAATGCCCATATTGACGCCGAGCTTAGCGCGGACGCCCGATCGACATAGGACAGAGCGCCACAGAGCTCCCAATCTCACACCGTCCTCCAACCCAAGCCTCCAAGTAACTGGATTACAGGCGCACGCCACAACGTGCGGCGATACATGCATCGCAAAACTGTCTATATAACGGGCAGTAGACGCTCCACCCACCGTGATGACGTCATTTGATTGACAGACAGCTGACCAAAGCGGAAAGCATTGGATTGATAGAATGTTATAACTAAAAAAAAGGAATTTGACGGAAGTTATCCAAACCCTACGGCCCAATGGGCAGAACAAAAACTATACCTGCCCTTGTATACAACACACTGCGACAGCGCGGGCCGTAAGAACGTAGTAGAAGTTTAATAACTACATCTCTGTGATTAATGTTTGTGCGGAGGTATACCATTATAGTGTATTAAGCTGGATTCGAAATCCCCAATGTTACGGAAAATGTAAAGTTGTAAAAAAGAGATAAAAACACCGTAAAATCCAGGTTTTATTTTAATTGGTAATTAAAATAACCCAAAAAATTGCAAAGGATTGGGTCCCGCGATATTGACTGGGCTGCAACGCTCCGCCTATTCACAGGCGCTATCCCGCTACTGATCAACGTGGGAACTTTTGGCTGCTCCCTTTCGGCCCTCGCCCGGTGCGTTCCTCCTTGGACAACCTGGCCACTCCGGGCTCCCCTGGAATGCCCATATTGACGCCGAGCTTAGCGCGGACGCCCGATCGACATAGGACAGAGCGCCACAGAGCTCCCAATCTCACACCGTCCTCCAACCCAAATCTCCAAGTAACTGGATTACAGGCGCACGCCACCACGCCCGGCGATAGCCGCAAAGCAAAACTGTCTATATAACGGACAGTAGACGCTCCACCCACCGTGATGACGTCATTTGATTGACAGACAGCTGACCAAAGCGGAAAGCATTGGATTAATATCATGTTATAACTAAAGAACGTATTTGACGGAAGTTGCCCTATAACCCTACGGCCCAATGGGCAGAACGAAAACTATATCTGCCCTCGTATAAAACACACTGCGACAGCGCGGGCCGTAAGAACGTAGTAGAAGTTTAATAAGTACACCTGCGTCCCCCTAACCCACAATTCTACGTTTGTCTTCTTCAGATCTTGGAGCATAAACGAAAATTGCAAATGTGCCAATAGATAAATAAATATTGTACAAATAAACCTCCAGTTAAAAGAAAACAAAGTACAGTGTTATCAAATACAAAACTGTCAGTTAAGTCATGAGAAAACAGTTACAGTGATGCCAGATACAAATATGTAACAACGACTAATATGTGGCCGATGTTGAAAGTTTTTCGATTTCATTCATATTGCTGTAAGCACTGAAGAAGGAACCAGGTAAATTGTGGCTTGGGAAAGCACAAGGGTAGATTTTACATGTCTACCACGTTTCAATGGTCAGTTACATAAGTATTTGCAGTGCGTGTGATAAATGTTTGTGCGGAGGTATACCATTATACTGTATTAAGCTGGATTTGAAACCCCAATGTTACGGAAAATGTAAAGTTGTAAAAAAGAGATAAAAACACCCGTAAAATCCAGGTTTTATTTTAATTGGTAATTAAAATAAACCAAAAAATTGCAAAGGATTGCAAAGGATTGGGTCCCGCGATATTGACTGGGCTGCAACGCTCCGCCTATTCACAGGCGCTATCCCGCTACTGATCAACGTGGGAACTTTTGGCTGCTCCCTTTCGGGCCTCGCCCGGTGCGTTCCTCCTTGGACAACCTGGCCACTCCGGGCTCCCCTGGAATGCCCATATTGACGCCGAGCTTAGCGCGGACGCCCGATCGACATAGGACAGAGGGCCACAGAGCTCCCAATCTCACACCGTTCTCCAACCCAAGCCTCCAAGTAACTGGATTACAGGCGCACGCCACAACGCCCGGCGATACACGCAAAGCAAAACTGTCTGTATAACGGGCAGTAGACGCTCTACCCACCGTGATGACGTCATTTGATTGACAGACAGCTGACCAAACCGGAAAGCATTGGATTAATAGAATGTTATGACTAAAAACGTATTTGAGGTAAGTTGCCCGAACCCTGTGGCCCAATGAGCCAAACGAAAACTATACCTGTCCTCATATAAAACACACTGCGACAGCGCGGGCCGTAAGAACGTAGTAGAAGTTTAATAAATACATCTGCGCCCCCCTAACCCACAATTATACGTTTGTCTTCTTCAGATCTTGGAGCATAAACGAAAATTGCAAATGTGCCAATAGATAAATATATATTGTACAAAAAAACACCATTTAAAGAAAACAAAGTACAGTGTTATCAAATACAAAACTGTCAGTTAAGTCATGAAAAAACAGTTACAGTGATGCCAGATACAAATATGTAACAACGACTAATATGTGGCCGATGTTGGAATTTTTGCGATTTCCTTCATATTGCTGTAAGCACTGAAGAAGGAAGCAGGTGAATTGTGTCTTGGGAAAGCACAAGGGTAGATATTACAGGTCTACCACGTTTCCACGGTCGAGTTACATAAGTTTTTGCAGCGTGTGATTAATGTTTGTGCGGAGGTATACCATTATACTGTATTAAGCTGGATTCGAACCCCCAATGTTATCGGAAAATGTAAAGTTGTAAAAAAGCAAAAACAAACAGCGTAAATTCCAAGTTTTATATTTATAAGTAATTAGCATAAACGAAAAAATTGCAAAGGATTGGGTTCCGCGATATTGACTGGGCTGCAACGCTCCGCCTATTCACAGGCGCTATCCCGCTACTGATCAACGTGGGAACTTTTGGCTGCTCCCTTTCGGGCCTCGCCCGGTGCGTTCCTCCTTGGACAACCTGGCCACTCCGGGCTCCCCTGGAATGCCCATATTGACGCCGAGCTTAGCGCGGACGCCCGATCGACATAGGACAGAGGGCCACAGAGCTCCCAATCTCACACCGTCCTCCAACCCAAGCCTCCAAGTAACTGGATTACAGGCGCACGCCACAACGCCCGGCGATACACGCAAAGCAAAACTGTCTGTATAACGGGCAGTAGACGCTCTGACCCACCGTGATGACGTCATTTGATTGACAGACAGCTGACCAAACCGGAAAGCATTGGATTAATAGAATGTTATGACTAAAAACGTATTTGAGGTAAGTTGCCCGAACCCTGTGGCCCAATGAGCCAAACGAAAACTATACCTGTCCTCATATCAAACACACTGCGACAGCGCGGGCCGTAAGAACGTAGTAGAAGTTTAATAACTACATCTGCGTCCCCCTAACCCACAATTCTACGTTTGTCTTCTTCAGATCTTGGAGCATAAACGAAACTTGCAAATGTGCCAATAGATAAATATATATTGTACAAAAAAAACACCATTTAAAGAAAACAAAGTACAGTGTTATCAAATACAAAACTGTCAGTTAAGTCATGAAAAAACAGTTACAGTGATGCCAGATACAAATATGTAACAACGACTAATATGTGGCCGATGTTGGAATTTTTGCGATTTCCTTCATATTGCTGTAAGCACTGAAGAAGGAAGCAGGTGAATTGTGTCTTGGGAAAGCACAAGGGTAGATATTACAGGTCTACCACGTTTCCACGGTCGAGTTACATAAGTTTTTGCAGCGTGTGATTAATGTTTGTGCGGAGGTATACCATTATACTGTATTAAGCTGGATTCGAACCCCCCAATGTTACGGAAAATGTAAAGTTGTAAAAAAGCAAAAACAAACAGCGTAAAATCCAAGTTTTATATTTATAAGTAATTAGCATAAACGAAAAAATTGCAAAGGATTGGGTTCCGCGATATTGACTGGGCTGCAACGCTCCGCCTATTCACAGGCGCTATCCCGCTACTGATCAACGTGGAAACTTTTGGCTGCTCCCTTTCGGGCCTCGCCCGGTGCGTTCCTCCTTGGACAACCTGGCCACTCCGGGCTCCCCTGGAATGCCCATATTGACGCCGAGCTTAGCGCGGACGCCCGATCGACATAGGACAGAGCGCCACAGAGCTCCCAATCTCACACCGTCCTCCAACCCAAGCTTCCAAGTAACTGGATTACAGGCGCACGCCACAACGCCCGGCGATACACGCAAAGCAAAACTGTCTATATAACGGGCAGTAGACGCTCCACCCACTGTGATGACGTCATTTGATTGACAGACAGCTGACCAAAGCGGAAAGCATTGGATTGCTAGAATGTTATAACTAAAAAAACGTATTTGAAGGAAGTTATCCGAACCCTATGGCCCAATGGGCAGAACAAAAACTATACCTGCCCTTGTATACAACACACTGCGACAGCGCGGGCCGTAAGAACGTAGTTGAAGTTTAATAACTACATCTGCGTCCCCCTAACCCACAATTCTACGTTTGTCTTCTTCAGATCTTGGAGCATAAACGAAAATTGCAAATGTGCCAATAGATAAATAAATCTTGTACAAATAAACCTCCAGTTAAAAGAAAACAAAGTACAGTGGTACCAAATACAAAACTGTCAGGTAAGTCATGAGAAAACAGTTACAGTGATGCCAGATACAAATATGTAACAACGACTAATATGTGGCCGATGTTGAAATTTTTTCGATTTCCTTCATATTGCTGTAAGCACTGAAGAAGGAAGCAGGTAAATTGTGGCTTGGGAAAGCACAGGGGTAGATTTTACATGTCTACCACGTTTCAATGGTCAGTTACATAAGTATTTGCAGTGCGTGTGATAAATGTTTGTGCGGAGGTATACCATTATACTGTATTAAGCTGGATTTGAAACCCCAATGTTACGGAAAATGTAAAGTTGTAAAAAAGAGATAAAAACACCGTAAAATCCAGGTTTTATTTTAATTGGTAATTAAAATAAACCAAAAAATTGCAAAGGATTGCAAAGGATTGGGTCCCGCGATATTGACTGGGCTGCAACGCTCCGCCTATTCACAGGCGCTATCCCGCTACTGATCAACGTGGGAACTTTTGGCTGCTCCCTTTCGGGCCTCGCCCGGTGCGTTCCTCCTTGGACAACCTGGCCACTCCGGGCTCCCCTGGAATGCCCATATTGACGCCGAGCTTAGCGCGGACGCCCGATCGACATAGGACAGAGGGCCACAGAGCTCCCAATCTCACACCGTCCTCCAACCCAAGCCTCCAAGTAACTGGATTACAGGCGCACGCCACAACGCCCGGCGATACACGCAAAGCAAAACTGTCTGTATAACGGGCAGTAGACGCTCTACCCACCGTGATGACGTCATTTGATTGACAGACAGCTGACCAAACCGGAAAGCATTGGATTAATAGAATGTTATGACTAAAAACGTATTTGAGGTAAGTTGCCCGAACCCTGTGGCCCAATGACGCCAAACGAAAACTATACCTGTCCTCATATAAAACACACTGCGACAGCGCGGGCCGTAAGAACGTAGTAGAAGTTTAATAACTACATCTGCGTCCCCCTAACCCACAATTCTACGTTTGTCTTCTTCAGATCTTGGAGCATAAACGAAAATTGCAAATGTGCCAATAGATAAATAAATATTGTACAAAAAAACACCATTTAAAGAAAACAAAGTACAGTGTTATCAAATACAAAACTGTCAGTTAAGTCATGAAAAAACAGTTACAGTGATGCCAGATACAAATATGTAACAACGACTAATATGTGGCCGATGTTGAAATTTTTTCGATTTCCTTCATATTGCTGTAAGCACTGAAGAAGGAAGCAGGTAAATTGTGGCTTGGGAAAGCACAAGGGTAGATTTTACATGTCTACCACGTTTCCACGGTCAGTTACATAAGTATTTGCAGTGCGTGTGATAAATGTTTGTGCGGAGGTATACCATTATACTGTATTAAGCTGGATTTGAAACCCCAATGTTACGGAAAATGTAAAGTTGTAAAAAAAGAGATAAAAACACCGTAAAATCCAGGTTTTATTTTAATTGGTAATTAAAATAAACCAAAAAATTGCAAATGTATTGGGTCCCGATTGGGTCCATCGATATTGACTGGGCTGCAACGCTCCGCCTATTCACAGGCGCTATCCCGCTACTGATCAACGTGGGAACTTTTGGCTGCTCCCTTTCGGGCCTCGCCCGGTGCGTTCCTCCTTGGACAACCTGGCCACTCCGGGCTCCCCTGGAATGCCCATATTGACGCCGAGCTTAGCGCGGACGCCCGATCGACATAGGACAGAGCGCCACAGAGCTCCCAATCTCACACCGTCCTCCAACCCAAGCCTCCAAGTAACTGGATTACAGGCGCACGCCACAACGCCCGGCGATACACGCAAAGCAAAACTGTCTATATAACGGGCAGTATACGCCCCACCCACCGTGATGACGTCATTTGATTGACATACAGCTGACCAAACCGGAAAGCATTGGATTAATAGAATGTTATGACTAAAAACGTATTTGAGGTAAGTTGCCCGAACCCTGTGGCCCAATGGGCAGAACAAAAACTATACCTGCCCTTATATAAAACACACTGCGACAGCGCGGGCCGTAAGAACGTAGTAGAAGTTTAATAACTATATACATCTGCGTCCCCCTAACCCACAATTCTACGTTTGTCTTCTTCAGATCTTGGAGCATAAACAAAAATTGCAAATGTGCCAATAGATAAATAAATCTTGTACAAATAAACCTCCAGTTAAAAGAAAACCAAGTACAGTGGTACCAACTACAAAACTGCCAGGTAAGTCATGAGAAAAAAGTTACAGTGATGCCAGATACAAATATGTAACAACGACTAATATGTGGCCGATGTTGAAAGTTTTTCGATTTCCTTCATATTGCTGTAAGCACTGAATAAGGAAGCAGGTAATTTGTGGCTTGGGAAAGCAAAAGGGTAGATGTTACATGTCTACCACGTTTCCACGGTCGAGTTACATAAGTTTTTGCAATGTTTGATAAATGTTTGTGCGGATGTATACCATTATACTGTATTAAGCTGGAATCAAACCCCTAATGTTACGGAAAATGTAAAGTTGTAAAAACCGAAAACAACCGCGTAAAATCCAGGTTTTAGTTTTATTGGTAATTAAAATAAACAAAAAATTGCAAAGGATTGGGTCCCGCGATATTGACTGGGCTGCAACGCTCCGCCTATTCACAGGCGCTATCCCGCTACTGATCAACGTGGGAACTTTTGGCTGCTCCCTTTCGGGCCTCGCCCGGTGCGTTCCTCCTTGGACAACCTGGCCACTCCGGGCTCCCCTGGAATGCCCATATTGACGCCGAGCTTAGCGCGGACGCCCGATCGACATAGGACAGAGCGCCACAGAGCTCCCAATCTCACACCGTCCTCCAACCCAAGCCTCCAAGTAACTGGATTACAGGCGCACGCCACAACGCCCGGCGATACACGCAAAGCAAAACTGTCTATATAACGGGCAGTATACGCCCCACCCACCGTGATGACGTCATTTGATTGACATACAGCTGACCAAACCGGAAAGCATTGGATTAATAGAATGTTATGACTAAAAACGTATTTGAGGTAAGTTGCCCGAACCCTGTGGCCCAATGGGCAGAACAAAAACTATACCTGCCCTTATATAAAACACACTGCGACAGCGCGGGCCGTAAGAACGTAGTAGAAGTTTAATAACTATTACATCTGCGTCCCCCTAACCCACACTTCTACGTTTGTCTTCTTCAGATCTTGGAGCATAAACGAAAATTGCAAATGTGCCAATAGATAAATAAATCTTGTACAAATAAACCTCTAGTTAAAAGAAAACAAAGTACAGTGTTACCAAATACAAAACTGCCAGGTAAGTAATGAGAAAACAGTTACAGTGATGCCAGATACAAATATGTTACAACGACTAATATGTGGCCGATGTTTGAATTTTTGCGATATTCCTTCATATTGCTGTAAGCACTGAAGAAGGAAGCAGGTGAATTGTGGCTTGGGAAAGCACAGGGGTAGATATTACATGTCTACCACGTTTCAACGGTCAGTTACATGAGTTTTTTGCAGTATGTTGTATATTTTTATGCGGAGGTATACCATTATACTGTATAAAGTTGAATTCGAACACCCAATGTTACGAAAAAATGCACAGTTGTAAAAAATAGGAAAGAACATCGAAAAATCCAGGCCGTTTTATTTTTATTGGTATTTAAAATAAACCAAAAATTTGCAAAGGATTGGGTCCCGCGATATTGACTGGGCTGCAACGCTCCGCCTATTCACAAGCGCTATCCCGCTACTGATCAACGTGGGAACTTTTGGCTGCTCCCTTTCGGGCCTCGCCCGGTGCGTTCCTCCTTGGACAACCTGGCCACTCCGGGCTCCCCTGGAATGCCCATATTGACGCCGAGCTTAGCGCGGACGCCCGATCGACATAGGACAGAGGGCCACAGAGCTCCCAATCTCACACCGTCCTCCAACCCAAGCCTCCAAGTAACTGGATTACAGGCGCACGCCACAACGCCCGGCGATACACGCAAAGCAAAACTGTCTGTATAACGGGCAGTAGACGCTCTACCCACCGTGATGACGTCATTTGATTGACAGACAGCTGACCAAACCGGAAAGCATTGGATTAATAGAATGTTATGACTAAAAACGTATTTGAGGTAAGTTGCCCGAACCCTGTGGCCCAATGAGCCAAACGAAAACTATACCTGTCCTCATATAAAACACACTGCGACAGCGCGGGCCGTAAGAACGTAGTAGAAGTTTAATAACTACATCTGCGTCCCCCTAACCCACAATTCTACGTTTGTCTTCTTCAGATCTTGGAGCATAAACGAAAATTGCAAATGTGCCAATAGATAAATATATATTGTACAAAAAAACACCATTTAAAGAAAACAAAGTACAGTGTTATCAAATACAAAACTGTCAGTTAAGTCATGAAAAAACAGTTACAGTGATGCCAGATACAAATATGTAACAACGACTAATATGTGGCCGATGTTGGAATTTTTGCGATTTCCTTCATATTGCTGTAAGCACTGAAGAAGGAAGCAGGTGAATTGTGTCTTGGGAAAGCACAAGGGTAGATATTACAGGTCTACCACGTTTCCACGGTCGAGTTACATAAGTTTTTGCAGCGTGTGATTAATGTTTGTGCGGAGGTATACCATTATACTGTATTAAGCTGGATTTGAACCCCCAATGTTACGGAAAATGTAAAGTTGTAAAAAAGCAAAAACAAACAGCGTAAAATCCAAGTTTTATATTTATAAGTAATTAGCATAAACGAAAAAATTGCAAAGGATTGGGTTCCGCGATATTGACTGGGCTGCAACGCTCCGCCTATTCACAGGCGCTATCCCGCTACTGATCAACGTGGGAACTTTTGGCTGCTCCCTTTCGGGCCTCGCCCGGTGCGTTCCTCCTTGGACAACCTGGCCACTCCGGGCTCCCCTGGAATGCCCATATTGACGCCGAGCTTAGCGCGGACGCCCGATCGACATAGGACAGAGGGCCACAGAGCTCCCAATCTCACACCGTCCTCCAACCCAAGCCTCCAAGTAACTGGATTACAGGCGCACGCCACAACGCCCGGCGATACACGCAAAGCAAAACTGTCTGTATAACGGGCAGTAGACGCTCTACCCACCGTGATGACGTCATTTGATTGACAGACAGCTGACCAAACCGGAAAGCATTGGATTAATAGAATGTTATGACTAAAAACGTATTTGAGGTAAGTTGCCCGAACCCTGTGGCCCAATGAGCCAAACGAAAACTATACCTGTCCTCATATGAAACACACTGCGACAGCGCGGGCCGTAAGAACGTAGTAGAAGTTTAATAACTACATCTGCGTCCCCCTAACCCACAATTCTACGTTTGTCTTCTTCAGATCTTGGAGCATAAACGAAAATTGCAAATGTGCTAATAGATAAATATATATTGTACAAAAAAAACACCATTTAAAGAAAACAAAGTACAGTGTTATCAAATACAAAACTGTCAGTTAAGTCATGAAAAAACAGTTACAGTGATGCCAGATACAAATATGTAACAACGACTAATATGTGGCCGATGTTGGAATTTTTGCGATTTCCTTCATATTGCTGTAAGCACTGAAGAAGGAAGCAGGTGAATTGTGTCTTGGGAAAGCACAAGGGTAGATATTACAGGTCTACCACGTTTCCACGGTCGAGTTACATAAGTTTTTGCAGCGTGTGATTAATGTTTGTGCGGAGGTATACCATTATACTGTATTAAGCTGGATTCGAACCCCCAATGTTACGGAAAATGTAAAGTTGTAAAAAAGCAAAAACAAACAGCGTAAAATCCAAGTTTTATATTTATAAGTAATTAGCATAAACGAAAAAATTGCAAAGGATTGGGTTCCGCGATATTGACTGGGCTGCAACGCTCCGCCTATTCACAGGCGCTATCCCGCTACTGATCAACGTGGGAACTTTTGGCTGCTCCCTTTCGGGCCTCGCCCGGTGCGTTCCTCCTTGGACAACCTGGCCACTCCGGGCTCCCCTGGAATGCCCATATTGACGCCGAGCTTAGCGCGGACGCCCGATCGACATCGGACAGAGCGCCACAGAGCTCCCAATCTCACACCGTCCTCCAACCCAAGCATACACGCAAAGCAAAACTGTCTGTATAACGGGCAGTAGACGCTCTACCCACCGTGATGACGTCATTTGATTGACAGACAGCTGACCAAACCGGAAAGCATTGGATTAATAGAATGTTATGACTAAAAACGTATTTGAGGTAAGTTGCCCGAACCCTGTGGCCCAATGAGCCAAACGAAAACTATACCTGTCCTCATATAAAACACACTGCGACAGCGCGGGCCGTAAGAACGTAGTAGAAGTTTAATAACTACATCTGCGTCCCCCTAACCCACAATTCTACGTTTGTCTTCTTCAGATCTTGGAGCATAAACGAAAATTGCAAATGTGCCAATAGATAAATATATATTGTACAAAAAAAACACCATTTAAAGAAAACAAAGTACAGTGTTATCAAATACAAAACTGTCAGTTAAGTCATGAAAAAACAGTTACAGTGATGCCAGATACAAATATGTAACAACGAACTAATATGTGGCCGATGTTGGAATTTTTGCGATTTCCTTCATATTGCTGTAAGCACTGAAGAAGGAAGCAGGTGAATTGTGTCTTGGGAAAGCACAAGGGTAGATATTACAGGTCTACCACGTTTCCACGGTCGAGTTACATAAGTTTTTGCAGCGTGTGATTAATGTTTGTGCGGAGGTATACCATTATACTGTATTAAGCTGGATTCGAACCCCCCAATGTTACGGAAAATGTAAAGTTGTAAAAAAGCAAAAACAAACAGCGTAAAATCCAAGTTTTATATTTATAAGTAAATAGCATAAACGAAAAAATTGCACAAGGATTGGGTTCCCGCGATATTGACTGGGCTGCAACGCTCCGCCTATTCACAGGCGCTATCCCGCTACTGATCAACGTGGAAACTTTTGGCTGCTCCCTTTCGGGCCTCGCCCGGTGCGTTCCTCCTTGGACAACCTGGCCACTCCGGGCTCCCCTGGAATGCCCATATTGACGCCGAGCTTAGCGCGGACGCCCGATCGACATAGGACAGAGCGCCACAGAGCTCCCAATCTCACACCGTCCTCCAACCCAAGCCTCCAAGTAACTGGATTACAGGCGCACGCCACAACGCCCGGCGATACACGCAAAGCAAAACTGTCTATATAACGGGCAGTATACGCCCCACCCACCGTGATGACGTCATTTGATTGACATACAGCTGACCAAACCGGAAAGCATTGGATTAATAGAATGTTATGACTAAAAACGTATTTGAGGTAAGTTGCCCGAACCCTGTGGCCCAATGGGCAGAACGAAAACTATACCTGCCCTCGTATAAAACACATTGTGACATCGCGGGCCGTGAGAACGTAGTGTAAGTTTAATAACTACACCTGCGTCCCCCTAACCCACAATTTTACGTTTGTCTTCTTCAGATCTTGGAGCATAAACAAAAATTGCAAATGTGCCAATAGATAAATAAATCTTGTACAAATAAACCTCCAGTTAAAAGAAAACCAAGTACAGTGGTACCAACTACAAAACTGCCAGGTAAGTCATGAGAAAAAAGTTACAGTGATGCCAGATACAAATATGTAACAACGACTAATATGTGGCCGATGTTGAAAGTTTTTCGATTTCCTTCATATTGCTGTAAGCACTGAATAAGGAAGCAGGTAATTTGTGGCTTGGGAAAGCAAAAGGGTAGATGTTACATGTCTACCACGTTTCCACGGTCGAGTTACATAAGTTTTTGCAATGTTTGATAAATGTTTGTGCGGATGTATACCATTATACTGTATTAAGCTGGAATCAAACCCCTAATGTTACGGAAAATGTAAAGTTGTAAAAACCGAAAACAACCGCGTAAAATCCAGGTTTTAGTTTTATTGGTAATTAAAATAAACAAAAAATTGTCAAAGGATTGGGTCCCGCGATATTGACTGGGCTGCAACGCTCCGCCTATTCACAGGCGCTATCCCGCTACTGATCAACGTGGGAACTTTTGGCTGCTCCCTTTCGGGCCTCGCCCGGTGCGTTCCTCCTTAGACAACCTGGCCACTCCGGGCTCCCCTGGAATGCCCATATTGACGCCGAGCTTAGCGCGGACGCCCGATCGACATAGGACAGAGCGCCACAGAGCTCCCAATCTCACACCGTCCTCCAACCCAAGCCTCCAAGTAACTGGATTACAGGCGCACGCCACAACGCCCGGTGATACACGCAAAGCAAAACTGTCTATATAACGGGCAGTAGACGCTCCACCCCACCGTGATGACGTCATTTGATTGACATACAGCTGATCAAAGCGGAAAGCATTGGATTGATAGAATGGTATAACTAAAAAAACGTATGTTGACGGAAGTTATCCGAACCCTATGGCCCAATGGGCAGAACAAAAACTATACCTGCCCTTGTATACAACACACTGCGACAACGCGGGCCGTAAGAACGTAGTAGAAGTTTAATAACTACATCTGCGTCCCCCTAACCCACAATTCTACGTTTGTCTTCTTCAGATCTTGGAGCATAAACGAAAATTGCAAATGTGCCAATAGATAAATAAATATTGTACAAATAAACACCATTTAAAGAAAACAAAGTACAGTGTTATCAAATACAAAACTGTCAGTTAAGTCATGAGATAACAGTTACAGTGATGCCAGATACAAATATGTAACAACGACTAATATATGGCCGATGTTGAAATTTGTTCGATTTCCTTCATATTGCTGTAAGCACTGAAGAAGGAAGCAGGTAAATTGTGGCTTGGGAAAGCACAGGGGTAGATTTTACATGTCTACCACGTTTCAATGGTCAGTTACATAAGTATTTGCAGTGTGTGTGATAAATGTTTGTGCGGAGGTATACCATTATACTGTATTAAGCTGGATTTGAACCCCCAATGTTACGGAAAATGTAAAGTTGTAAAAAAAGAGATAAAAACACCGTAAAATCCAGGTTTTATTTTAATTGGTAATTAAAATAAACCAAAAAATTGCAAATGATTGGGTCCCGCGATATTGACTGGGCTGCAACGCTCCGCCTATTCACAGGCGCTATCCCGCTACTGATCAACGTGGGAACTTTTGGCTGCTCCCTTTCGGGCCTCGCCCGGTGCG
The DNA here is from genome assembly GCA_000149265.1 of Ciona savignyi. Taxonomy (NCBI): domain Eukaryota; kingdom Metazoa; phylum Chordata; class Ascidiacea; order Phlebobranchia; family Cionidae; genus Ciona; species Ciona savignyi. The sequence goes on from CH003245.1 coordinate 795,958, forward strand.
TTCCTCCTTGGACAACCTGGCCACTCCGGGCTCCCCTGGAATGCCCATATTGACGCCGAGCTTAGCGCGGACGCCCGATCGACATAGGACAGAGCGCCACAGAGCTCCCAATCTCACACCGTTCTCCAACCCAAGCCTCCAAGTAACTGGATTACAGGCGCACGCCACAACGCCCGGCGATACACGCAAAGCAAACCTGTCTATATAACGGGCAGTAGACGCTCCACCCACCGTGATGACGTCATTTGATTGACATGCAGCTGACCAAACCGGAAAGCATTGGATTAATAGAATGTTATGACTAAAGACGTATTTGAGGTAAGTTGCCCGAACCCTGTGGCCCAATGAGCCAAACGAAAACTATACCTGTCCTCATATAAAACACACTGCGACAGCGCGGGCCGTGAGAACGTAGTAGAAGTTTAATAACTACACCTGCGTCCCCCTAACCCACAATTCTACGTTTGTCTTCTTCAGATCTTGGAGCATAAACGAAAATTGCAAATGTGCCAATAGATAAATAGAATCTTGTACAAATAAACCTCCAGTTAAAAGAACAACAAAGTACAGTGGTACCAAATACAAATACTGCCAGGTAAGTCATGAGAAAACAGTTACAGTGATGCCAGATACAAATATGTAACAACGACTAATATGTGGCCGATGTTGGAATTTTTGCGATTTTCCTTCATATTGCAATGTAAGCACTGAAGAAGGAAGCAGGTGAATTGTGGCTTGGGAAAGCACAGGGGTAGATATTACATGTCTAGCCACTGTTTCACACGGTCAGTTACATGAGTTTTTTTGCAGTATGTTGTATATTTTTATGCGGAGGTATACCATTATACTGTATAAAGTTGAATTCGAACCCCCAATGTTACGAAAAAATGCACAGTTGTAAAAAATAGGAAAGAACATCGAAAAATCCAGGCCGTTTTATTTTTGTCTGGGCTGCAACGCTCCGCCTATTCACAAGCGCTATCCCGCTACTGATCAACGTGGGAACTTTTGGCTGCTCCCTTTCGGGCCTCGCCCGGTGCGTTCCTCCTTAGACAACCTGGCCACTCCGGGCTCCCCTGGAATGCCCATATTGACGCCGAGCTTAGCGCGGACGCCCGATCGACATAGGACAGAGCGCCTCAGATCTCCCAATCTCACACCGTCCTCCAACCCAAGCCTCCAAGTAACTGGATTACAGGCGCACGCCACAACGCCCGGCGATAGCCGCAAAGCAAAACTGTCTATATAACGGACAGTAGACGCTCCACCCAGGAAAGCATTGGATTAATATCATGTTATAACTAAAGACGTATTTGACGAAAGTTGCCCTAACCCTATGGCCCCAATGGGCAGAACGAAAAACTATATCTGCCCTCGTATAAAACACACTGCGACAGCGCGGGCCGTAAGAACGTAGTAGAAGTTTAATAAGTACACCTGCGTCCCCCTAACCCACAATTCTACGTTTGTCTTCTTCAGATCTTGGAGCATAAAAGAAAATTGCAAATGTGCCAATAGATAAATAAATATTGTACAAATAAACCTCTAATTAAAAGAAAACAAAGGACAGTGTTACCAAATACAAAACTGCCAGGTAAGTAATGGGAAAACAGTTACAGTGATGCCAGATACAAATATGTTACAACGACTAATATGTGGCCGATGTTTGAATTTTTGCGATTTTCCTTCATATTGCTGTAAGCACTGAAGAAGGAAGCAGGTGAATTGTGTCTTGGGAAAGCACAAGGGTAGATATTACATGTCTACCACGTTTTCACGGTCGAGTTACATAAGTTTTTGCAGCGTGTGATTAATGTTTGTGCGGAGGTATACCATTATACTGTATTAAGCTGGATTCGAACCCCCTAATGTTACGGAAAATGTAAAGTTGTAAAAAAGCAAAAACAAACAGCGTAAAATCCAAGTTTTATATTTATTAGTAATTAACATAAACGAAAATATTGCAAAGGATTGGGTTCCGCGATACTGACTGGGCTGCAACGCTCCGCCTATTCACAGGCGCTATCCCGCTACTGATCAACGTGGGAACTTTTGGCTGCTCCCTTTCGGGCCTCGCCCAGTGCGTTCCTCCTTGGACAACCTGGCCACCCCGGGCTCCCCTGGAATGCCCATATTGACGCCGAGCTTAGCGCGGACGCCCGATCGACAAAGGAAAGAGCGCCACAGATCTCCCAATCTCACACCGTCCTCCAACCCAAGCCTCCAAGTAACTGGATTACAGGCGCACGCCACCACGCCCGGCGATAGCCGCAAAGCAAAACTGTCTATATAACGGACAGTAGACGCTCCACCCACCGCTGATGACGTCATTTGATTGACAGACAGCTGACCAAAGCGGAAAGCATTGGATTAATATCATGTTATAACTAAAGAACGTATTTGACGGAAGTTGCCCTATAACCCTACGGCCCAATGGGCAGAACGAAAACTATATCTGCCCTCGTATAAAACACACTGCGACAGCGCGGGCCGTAAGAACGTAGTAGAAGTTTAATAAGTACACCTGCGTCCCCCTAACCCACAATTCTACGTTTGTCTTCTTCAGATCTTGGAGCATAAACGAAAATTGCAAATGTGCCAATAGATAAATAAATCTTGTACAAATAAACCTCTAGTTAAAAGAAAACAAAGTACAGTGTTACCAAATACAAAACTGCCAGGTAAGTAATGAGAAAACAGTTACAGTGATGCCAGATACAAATATGTTACAACGACTAATATGTGGCCGATGTTGGAATTTTTGCGATCTTCCTTCATATTGCTGTAAGCACTGAAGAAGGAAGCAGGTGAATTGTGGCTTGGGAAAGCACAGGGGTAGATATTACATGTCTACCACGTTTCAACGGTCAGTTACATGAGTTTTTTTGCAGTATGTTGTATATTTTTATGCGGAGGTATACCATTATACTGTATAAAGTTGAATTCGAACCCCCAATGTTACGAAAAAATGC
>CH003245.1:799029-823865 GCA_000149265.1 Ciona savignyi
GAATGCCCATATTGACGCCGAGCTTAGCGCGGACGCCCGATCGACATAGGACAGAGCGCCACAGAGCTCCCAATCTCACACCGTCCTCCAACCCAAGCCTCCAAGTAACTGGATTACAGGCGCACGCCACAACGCCCGGCGATACACGCAAAGCAAAACTGTCTATATAACGGGCAGTATACGCCCCACCCACCGTGATGACGTCATTTGATTGACATACAGCTGACCAAACCGGAAAGCATTGGATTAATAGAATGTTATAACTAAAAAAACGTATTTGACGGAAGTTATCCGAACCCTATGGCCCAAGGGACGAACAAAAACTATACCTGCCCTTGTATACAACACACTGCGACAGCGCGGGCCGTAAGAACGTAGTAGAAGTTTAAGAAGTACACCTGCGTCCCCCTAACCCACAATTCTACGTTTGTGTTCTTCAGATCTTGGAGCATAAACGAAAATTGCAAATGTGCCAATAGATAAATAAATCTTGTACAAATAAACCTCCTGTTAAAAGAAAACAAAGTACAGTGGTACCAAATACAAAACTGCCAGGTAAGTCATGAGAAAACAGTTACAGTGATGCCAGATACAAATATGTAAAAACGACTAATATGTGGCCGATGTTGAAAGTTTTTCGATTTCCTTCATATTGCTGTAAGCACTGAAGAAGGAAGCAGGTAAATTGTGGCTGGGGAAAGCACAGGGGTAGATTTTACATGTCTACCACGTTTCAATGGTCAGTTACATAAGTATTGCTGCAGCGTGTGATTAATGTTGTGTGCGGAGGTATACCATTATACTGTGTTAAGCTGGATTCGAACCCCCCAATGTTACGGAAAATGTAAAGTTGTAAAAAAGCAAAAACACACAGCGTAAAATCCAAGTTTTATATTTATTAGTAATTAACATAAACGAAAATATTGCAAAGGATTGGGTCCCGCGATATTGACTGGGCTGCAACGCTCCGCCTATTCACAGGCGCTATCCCGCTACTGATCAACGTGGGAACTTTTGGCTGCTCCCTTTCGGGCCTCGTCCGGTGCGTTCCTCCTTGGACAACCTGGCCACTCCGGGCTCCCCTGGAATGCCCATATTGACGCCGAGCTTAGCGCGGACGCCCGATCGACATAGGACAGAGCGCCACAGAGCTCCCAATCTCACACCGTCCTCCAACCCAAATCTCCAAGTAACTGGATTACAGGCGCACGCCACCACGCCCGGCGATAGCCGCAAAGCAAAACTGTCTATATAACGGACAGTAGACGCTCCACCCACCGTGATGACGTCATTTGATTGACAGACAGCTGACCAAAGCGGAAAGCATTGGATTAATATCATGTTATAACTAAAGAACGTATTTGACGGGAAGTTGCCCTATAACCCTACGGCCCAATGGGCAGAACGAAAACTATATCTGCCCTCGTATAAAACACACTGCGACAGCGCGGGCCGTAAGAACGTAGTAGAAGTTTAATAAGTACACCTGCGTCCCCACTAACCCACAATTCTACGTTTGTCTTCTTCAGATCTTGGAGCATAAACGAAAATTGCAAATGTGCCAATAGATAAATAAATATTGTACAAATAAACCTCCAGTTAAAAGAAAACAAAGTACAGTGTTATCAAATACAAAACTGCCAGGTAAGTAATGAGAAAACAGTTACAGTGATGCCAGATACAAATATGTTACAATGACTAATATGTGGCCGATGTTGGAATTTTTGCGATTTTCCTTCATATTGCTGTAAGCACTGAAGAAGGAAGCAGGTGAATTGTGGCTTGGGAAAGCACAGGGGTAGATATTACATGTCTACCACGTTTCAACGGTCAGTTACATGAGTTTTTTTGCAGTATGTTGTATATTTTTATGCGGAGGTATACCATTATACTGTATAAAGTTTAATTCGAACCCCCAATGTTACGAAAAAATGCACAGTTGTAAAAATTAGGAAAGAACATCGAAAAATCCAGGCCGTTTTATTTTTATTGTGTATTTAAAATAAACCAAAAATTTGCAAAGGATTGGGTCCCGCGATATTGACTGGGCTGCAACGCTCCGCCTATTCACAAGCGCTATCCCGCTACTGATCAACGTGGGAACTTTTGGCTGCTCCCTTTCGGGCCTCGCCCGGTGCGTTCCTCCTTAGACAACCTGGCCACTCCGGGCTCCCCTGGAATGCCCATATTGACGCCGAGCTTAGCGCGGACGCCCGATCGACATAGGACAGAGCGCCACAGAGCTCCCAATCTCACACCGTCCTCCAACCCAAACCTCCAAGTAACTGGATTACAGGCGCACGCCACAACGCCCGGCGATAGCCGCAAAGCAAAACTGTCTATATAACGGACAGTAGACGCTCCACCCACCGTGATGACGTCATTTGATTGACAGACAGCTGACCAAAGCGGAAAGCATTGGATTAATATCATGTTATAACTAAAGAACGTATTTGACGGAAGTTGCCCTATAACCCTACGGCCCAATGGGCAGAACGAAAATTATATCTGCCCTCGTATAAAACACAATGCGACAGCGCGGGCCGTAAGAACGTAGTAGAAGTTTAATAAGTACACCTGCGTCCCCCTAACCCACAATTCTACGTTTGTCTTCTTCAGATCTTGGAGCATAAACGAAAATTGCAAATGTGCCAATAGATAAATAAATATTGTACAAATAAACCTCCAGTTAAAAGAAAACAAAGTACAGTGGTACCAAATACAAAACTGTCAGTTAAGTCATGAGAAAACAGTTACAGTGATGCCAGATACAAATATGTAACAACGACTAATGTGTGGCCGATGTTGGAATTTTTGCGATTTCCTTCATATTGCTGTAAGCACTGAAGAAGGAAGCAGGTGAATTGTGTCTTGGGAAAGCACAAGGGTAGATATTACATGTCTACCACGTTTTTACGGCGGTCGAGTTACATAAGTTTTTGCAGCGTGTGATTAATGTTTGTGCGGAGGTATACCATTATACTGTATTAAGCTGGATTCGAACCCCCCAATGTTACGGAAAATGTAAAGTTGTAAAAAAGCAAAAACACACAGCGTAAAATCCAAGTTTTATATTTATTAGTAATTAACATAAACGAAAATATTGCAAAGGATTGGGTCCCGCGATATTGACTGGGCTGCAACGCTCCGCCTATTCACAGGCGCTATCCCGCTACTGATCAACGTGGGAACTTTTGGCTGCTCCCTTTCGGGCCTCGTCCGGTGCGTTCCTCCTTGGACAACCTGGCCACTCCGGGCTCCCCTGGAATGCCCATATTGACGCCGAGCTTAGCGCGGACGCCCGATCGACATAGGACAGAGCGCCACAGAGCTCCCAATCTCACACCGTCCTCCAACCCAAATCTCCAAGTAACTGGATTACAGGCGCACGCCACCACGCCCGGCGATAGCCGCAAAGCAAAACTGTCTATATAACGGACAGTAGACGCTCCACCCACCGTGATGACGTCATTTGATTGACAGACAGCTGACCAAAGCGGAAAGCATTGGATTAATATCATGTTATAACTAAAGAACGTATTTGACGGAAGTTGCCCTAACCCTACGGCCCAATGGGCAGAACGAAAACTATATCTGCCCTCGTATAAAACACACTGCGACAGCGCGGGCCGTAAGAACGTAGTAGAAGTTTAATAAGTACACCTGCGTCCCCACTAACCCACAATTCTACGTTTGTCTTCTTCAGATCTTGGAGCATAAACGAAAATTGCAAATGTGCCAATAGATAAATAAATATTGTACAAATAAACCTCCAGTTCAAAGAAAACAAAGTACAGTGTTATCAAATACAAAACTGCCAGGTAAGTAATGAGAAAACAGTTACAGTGATGCCAGATACAAATATGTTACAATGACTAATATGTGGCCGATGTTGGAATTTTTGCGATTTTCCTTCATATTGCTGTAAGCACTGAAGAAGGAAGCAGGTGAATTGTGGCTTGGGAAAGCACAGGGGTAGATATTACATGTCTACCACGTTTCAACGGTCAGTTACATGAGTTTTTTTGCAGTATGTTGTATATTTTTATGCGGAGGTATACCATTATACTGTATAAAGTTGAATTCGAACCCCCAATGTTACGAAAAAATGCACAGTTGTAAAAAATAGGAAAGAACATCGAAAAATCCAGGCCGTTTTATTTTTATTGGTATTTAAAATAAACCAAAAATTTGCAAAGGATTGGGTCCCGCGATATTGACTGGGCTGCAACGCTCCGCCTATTCACAAGCGCTATCCCGCTACTGATCAACGTGGGAACTTTTGGCTGCTCCCTTTCGGGCCTCGCCCGGTGCGTTCCTCCTTAGACAACCTGGCCACTCCGGGCTCCCCTGGAATGCCCATATTGACGCCGAGCTTAGCGCGGACGCCCGATCGACATAGGACAGAGCGCCACAGAGCTCCCAATCTCACACCGTCCTCCAACCCAAGCCTCCAAGTAACTGGATTACAGGCGCACGCCACAACGCCCGGCGATACATGCATCGCAAAACTGTCTATATAACGGACAGTAGACGCTCCACCCACCGTGATGACGTCATTTGATTGACAGACAGCTGACCAAAGCGGAAAGCATTGGATTAATATCATGTTATAACTAAAGAACGTATTTGACGGAAGTTGCCCTAACCCTACGGCCCAATGGGCAGAACGAAAACTATATCTGCCCTCGTATAAAACACACTGCGACAGCGCGGGCCGTAAGAACGTAGTAGAAGTTTAATAAGTACACCTGCGTCCCCACTAACCCACAATTCTACGTTTGTCTTCTTCAGATCTTGGAGCATAAACGAAAATTGCAATTGTGCCAATAGATAAATAAATATTGTACAAATAAACCTCCAGTTAAAAGAAAACAAAGTACAGTGTTATCAAATACAAAACTGCCAGGTAAGTAATGAGAAAACAGTTACAGTGATGCCAGATACAAATATGTTACAACGACTAATATGTGGCCGATGTTGGAATTTTTGCGATTTTCCTTCATATTGCTGTAAGCTCTGAAGAAGGAAGCAGGTGAATTGTGGCTTGGGAAAGCACAGGGGTAGATATTACATGTCTACCACGTTTCAACGGTCAGTTACATGAGTTTTTTTGCAGTATGTTGTATATTTTTATGCGGAGGTATACCATTATACTGTATAAAGTTGAATTCGAACCCCCAATGTTACGAAAAAATGCACAGTTGTAAAAATTAGGAAAGAACATCGAAAAATCCAGGCCGTTTTATTTTTATTGGTATTTAAAATAAACCAAAAATTTGCAAAGGATTGGGTCCCGCGATATTGACTGGGCTGCAACGCTCCGCCTATTCACAGGCGCTATCCCGCTACTGATCAACGTGGGAACTTTTGGCTGCTCCCTTTCGGGCCTCGCCCGGTGCGTTCCTCCTTAGACAACCTGGCCACTCCGGGCTCCCCTGGAATGCCCATATTGACGCCGAGCTTAGCGCGGACGCCCGATCGACATAGGACAGAGCGCCACAGAGCTCCCAATCTCACACCGTCCTCCAACCCAAACCTCCAAGTAACTGGATTACAGGCGCACGCCACAACGCCCGGCGATAGCCGCAAAGCAAAACTGTCTATATAACGGACAGTAGACGCTCCACCCACCGTGATGACGTCATTTGATTGACAGACAGCTGACCAAAGCGGAAAGCATTGGATTAATATCATGTTATAACTAAAGAACGTATTTGACGGAAGTTGCCCTATAACCCTACGGCCCAATGGGCAGAACGAAAACTATATCTGCCCTCGTATAAAACACAATGCGACAGCGCGGGCCGTAAGAACGTAGTAGAAGTTTAATAAGTACACCTGCGTCCCCCTAACCCACAATTCTACGTTTGTCTTCTTCAGATCTTGGAGCATAAACGAAAATTGCAAATGTGCCAATAGATAAATAAATATTGTACAAATAAACCTCCAGTTAAAAGAAAACAAAGTACAGTGGTACCAAATACAAAACTGTCAGTTAAGTCATGAGAAAACAGTTACAGTGATGCCAGATACAAATATGTAACAACGACTAATGTGTGGCCGATGTTGGAATTTTTGCGATTTCCTTCATACTGCTGTAAGCACTGAAGAAGGAAGCAGGTGAATTGTGTCTTGGGAAAGCACAAGGGTAGATATTACATGTCTACCACGTTTTTACGGCGGTCGAGTTACATAAGTTTTTGCAGCGTGTGATTAATATTTGTGCGGAGGTATACCATTATACTGTATTAAGCTGGATTCGAACCCCCCAATGTTACGGAAAATGTAAAGTTGTAAAAAAGCAAAAACACACAGCGTAAAATCCAAGTTTTATATTTATTAGTAATTAACATAAACGAAAATATTGCAAAGGATTGGGTCCCGCGATATTGACTGGGCTGCAACGCTCCGCCTATTCACAAGCGCTATCCCGCTACTGATCAACGTGGGAACTTTTGGCTGCTCCCTTTCGGGCCTCGCCCGGTGCGTTCCTCCTTGGACAACCTGGCCACTCCGGGCTCCCCTGGAATGCCCATATTGACGCCGAGCTTAGCGCGGACGCCCGATCGACATAGGACAGAGCGCCACAGAGCTCCCAATCTCACACCGTCCTCCAACCCAAATCTCCAAGTAACTGGATTACAGGCGCACGCCACCACGCCCGGCGATAGCCGCAAAGCAAAACTGTCTATATAACGGACAGTAGACGCTCCACCCACCGTGATGACGTCATTTGATTGACAGACAGCTGACCAAAGCGGAAAGCATTGGATTAATATCATGTTATAACTAAAGAACGTATTTGACGGAAGTTGCCCTATAACCCTACGGCCCAATGGGCAGAACGAAAACTATATCTGCCCTCGTATAAAACACACTGCGACAGCGCGGGCCGTAAGAACGTAGTAGAAGTTTAATAAGTACACCTGCGTCCCCCTAACCCACAATTCTACGTTTGTCTTCTTCAGATCTTGGAGCATAAACGAAAATTGCAAATGTGCCAATAGATAAATAAATCTTGTACAAATAAACCTCTAGTTAAAAGAAAACAAAGTACAGTGTTACCAAATACAAAACTGCCAGGTAAGTAATGAGAAAACAGTTACAGTGATGCCAGATACAAATATGTTACAACGACTAATATGTGGCCGATGTTGGAATTTTTGCGATCTTCCTTCATATTGCTGTAAGCACTGAAGAAGGAAGCAGGTGAATTGTGGCTTGGGAAAGCACAGGGGTAGATATTACATGTCTACCACGTTTCAACGGTCAGTTACATGAGTTTTTTTGCAGTATGTTGTATATTTTTATGCGGAGGTATACCATTATACTGTATAAAGTTGAATTCGAACCCCCAATGTTACGAAAAAATGTAAAGTTGTAAAAAAGCAAAAACAAACAGCGTAAATTCCAAGTTTTATATTTATAAGTAAAATTAAGCAAAAAACGGCAAAAAATTGCAAAGGATTGGGTTCCGCGATATTGACTGGGCTGCAACGCTCCGCCTATTCACAGGCGCTATCCCGCTACTGATCAACGTGGGAACTTTTGGCTGCTCCCTTTCGGGCCTCGCCCGGTGCGTTGCCTCCTTGGACAACCTGGCCACTCCGGGCTCCCCTGGAATGCCCATATTGACGCCGAGCTTAGCGCGGACGCCCGATCGACATAGGACAGAGGGCCACAGAGCTCCCAATCTCACACCGTCCTCCAACCCAAGCCTCCAAGTAACTGGATTACAGGGGCACGCCACAACGCCCGGCGATACACGCAAAGCAAAACTGTCTGTATAACGGGCAGTAGACGCTCTACCCACCGTGATGACGTCATTTGATTGACAGACAGCTGACCAAACCGGAAAGCATTGGATTAATAGAATGTTATGACTAAAAACGTATTTGAGGTAAGTTGCCCGAACCCTGTGGCCCAATGAGCCAAACGAAAACTATACCTGTCCTCATATGAAACACACTGCGACAGCGCGGGCCGTAAGAACGTAGTAGAAGTTTAATAACTACATCTGCGTCCCCCTAACCCACAATTCTACGTTTGTCTTCTTCAGATCTTGGAGCATAAACGAAAATTGCAAATGTGCCAATAGATAAATATATATTGTACAAAAAAACACCATTTAAAGAAAACAAAGTACAGTGTTATCAAATACAAAACTGTCAGTTAAGTCATGAAAAAACAGTTACAGTGATGCCAGATACAAATATGTAACAACGACTAATATGTGGCCGATGTGTGGAATTTTATGCGATTTCCTTCATATTGCTGTAAGCACTGAAGAAGGAAGCAGGGTGAATTGTGTCTTGGGAAAGCACAAGGGTAGATATTACAGGTCTACCACGTTTCCACGGTCGAGTTACATAAGTTTTTGCAGCGTGTGATTAATGTTTGTGCGGAGGTATACCATTATACTGTATTAAGCTGGATTCGAACCCCCAATGTTACGGAAAATGTAAAGTTGTAAAAAAGCAAAAACAAACAGCGTAAAATCCAAGTTTTATATTTATAAGTAATTAGCATAAACGAAAAAATTGCAAAGGATTGGGTTCCGCGATATTGACTGGGCTGCAACGCTCCGCCTATTCACAGGCGCTATCCCGCTACTGATCAACGTGGGAACTTTTGGCTGCTCCCTTTCGGGCCTCGCCCGGTGCGTTCCTCCTTGGACAACCTGGCCACTCCGGGCTCCCCTGGAATGCCCATATTGACGCCGAGCTTAGCGCGGACGCCCGATCGACATCGGACAGAGCGCCACAGAGCTCCCAATCTCACACCGTCCTCCAACCCAAGCATACACGCAAAGCAAAACTGTCTGTATAACGGGCAGTAGACGCTCTACCCACCGTGATGACGTCATTTGATTGACAGACAGCTGACCAAACCGGAAAGCATTGGATTAATAGAATGTTATGGACTAAAAACGTATTTGAGGTAAGTTGCCCGAACCCTGTGGCCCAATGAGCCAAACGAAAACTATACCTGTCCTCATATAAAACACACTGCGACAGCGCGGGCCGTAAGAACGTAGTAGAAGTTTAATAAGTACACCTGCGTCCCCACTAACCCACAATTCTACGTTTGTCTTCTTCAGATCTTGGAGCATAAACGAAAATTGCAAATGTGCCAATAGATAAATAAATATTGTACAAATAAACCTCCAGTTAAAAGAAAACAAAGTACAGTGTTATCAAATACAAAACTGCCAGGTAAGTAATGAGAAAACAGTTACAGTGATGCCAGATACAAATATGTTACAATGACTAATATGTGGCCGATGTTGGAATTTTTGCGATTTTCCTTCATATTGCTGTAAGCACTGAAAAAGGAAGCAGGTGAATTGTGGCTTGGGAAAGCACAGGGGTAGATATTACATGTCTACCACGTTTCAACGGTCAGTTACATGAGTTTTTTTGCAGTATGTTGTATATTTTTATGCGGAGGTATACCATTATACTGTATAAAGTTTAATTCGAACCCCCAATGTTACGAAAAAATGCACAGTTGTAAAAATTAGGAAAGAACATCGAAAAATCCAGGCCGTTTTATTTTTATTGGTATTTAAAATAAACCAAAAATTTGCAAAGGGATTGGGTCCCGCGATATTGACTGGGCTGCAACGCTCCGCCTATTCACAAGCGCTATCCCGCTACTGATCAACGTGGGAACTTTTGGCTGCTCCCTTTCGGGCCTCGCCCGGTGCGTTCCTCCTTAGACAACCTGGCCACTCCGGGCTCCCCTGGAATGCCCATATTGACGCCGAGCTTAGCGCGGACGCCCGATCGACATAGGACAGAGCGCCACAGAGCTCCCAATCTCACACCGTCCTCCAACCCAAGCCTCCAAGTAACTGGATTACAGGCGCACGCCACAACGCCCGGTGATACACGCAAAGCAAAACTGTCTATATAACGGGCAGTAGACGCTCCACCCACCGTGATGACGTCATTTGATTGACATACAGCTGATCAAAGCGGAAAGCATTGGATTGATAGAATGGTATAACTAAAAAAACGTATTTGACGGAAGTTATCCGAACCCTATGGCCCAATGGGCAGAACAAAAACTATACCTGCCCTTGTATACAACACACTGCGACAACGCGGGCCGTAAGAACGTAGTAGAAGTTTAATAACTACATCTGCGTCCCCCTAACCCACAATTCTACGTTTGTCTTCTTCAGATCTTGGAGCATAAACGAAAATTGCAAATGTGCCAATATATAAATAAATCTTGTACAAATAAACACCATTTAAAGAAAACAAAGTACAGTGTTATCAAATACAAAACTGTCAGTTAAGTCATGAGAAAACAGTTAAAGTGATGCCAGATACAAATATGTAACAACGACTAATGTGTGGCCGATGTTGAAATTTGTTCGATTTCCTTCATATTGCTGTAAGCACTGAAGAAGGAAGCAGGTGAATTGTGGCTTGGGAAAGCACAGGGGTAGATTTTACATGTCTACCACGTTTCAATGGTCAGTTACATAAGTATTTGCAGTGTGTGTGATAAATGTTTGTGCGGAGGTATACCATTATACTGTATTAAGCTGGATTTGAACCCCCAATGTTACGGAAAATGTAAAGTTGTAAAAAAGAGATAAAAACACCGTAAAATCCAGGTTTTATTTTAATTGGTAATTAAAATAAACCAAAAAATTGCAAAGGATTGGGTCCCGCGATATTGACTGGGCTGCAACGCTCCGTCTATTCACAGGCGCTATCCCGCTACTGATCAACGTGGGAACTTTTGGCTGCTCCCTTTCGGGCCTCGCCCGGTGCGTTCCTCCTTGGACAACCTGGCCACTCCGGGCTCCCCTGGAATGCCCATATTGACGCCGAGCTTAGCGCGGACGCCCGATCGACATAGGACAGAGCGCCACAGAGCTCCCAATCTCACACCGTCCTCCAACCCAAGCCTCCAAGTAACTGGATTACAGGCGCACGCCACAACGCCCGGCGATACACGCAAAGCAAAACTGTCTATATAACGGGCAGTAGACGCTCCACCCACCGTGATGACGTCATTTGATTGACAGACAGCTGACCAAAGCGGAAAGCATTGGATTGATAGAATGTTATAACTAAAAAAACGTATTTGACGGAAGTTATCCGAACCCTATGGCCCAATGGGCAGAACAAAAACTATACCTGCCCTTGTATACAACACACTGCGACAGCGCGGGCCGTAAGAACGTAGTAGAAGTTTAATAACTACATCTGCGTCCCCCTAACCCACAATTCTACGTTTGTCTTCTTCAGATCTTGGAGCATAAACGAAAATTGCAAATGTGCTAATAGATAAATAAATCTTGTACAAATAAACCTCCAGTTAAAAGAAAACAAAGTACAGTGTTATCAAATACAAAACTGTCAGTTAAGTCATGAGATAACAGTTACAGTGATGCCAGATACAAATATGTAACAACGACTAATATGTGGCCGATGTTGAAAGTTTTTCGATTTCCTTCATATTGCTGTAAGCACTGAATAAGGAAGCAGGTAAATTGTGGCTTGGGAAAGCACAGGGGTAAATTTCACATGTCTACCACGTTTCAATGGTCAGTTACATAAGTATTTGCAGTGTGTGTGATAAATGTTTGTGCGGAGGTATACCATTATACTGTATTAAGCTGGATTTGAAACCCCAATGGTACGGAAAATGTAAAGTTGTAAAAAAGAGATAAAAAACCGTAAAATCCAAGTTTTATATTTATTAGTAATTAACATAAACCAAAAAATTGCAAATGATTGGGTCCCGCGATATTGACTGGGCTGCAACGCTCCGTCTATTCACAGGCGCTATCCCGCTACTGATCAACGTGGGAACTTTTGGCTGCTCCTTTTCGGGCCTCGCCCGGTGCGTTCCTCCTTGGACAACCTGGCCACTCCGGGCTCCCCTGGAATGCCCATATTGACGCCGAGCTTAGCGCGGACGCCCGATCGACATAGGACAGAGCGCCACAGAGCTCCCAATCTCACACCGTCCTCCAACCCAAATCTCCAAGTAACTGGATTACAGGCGCACGCCACCACGCCCGGCGATAGCCGCAAAGCAAAACTGTCTATATAACGGACAGTAGACGCTCCACCCACCGTGATGACGTCATTTGATTGACAGACAGCTGACCAAAGCGGAAAGCATTGGATTAATATCATGTTATAACTAAAGAACGTATTTGACGGAAGTTGCCCTATAACCCTACGGCCCAATGGGCAGAACGAAAACTATATCTGCCCTCGTATAAAACACACTGCGACAGCGCGGGCCGTAAGAACGTAGTAGAAGTTTAATAAGTACACCTGCGTCCCCCTAACCCACAATTCTACGTTTGTCTTCTTCAGATCTTGGAGCATAAACGAAAATTGCAAATGTGCCAATAGATAAATAAATATTGTACAAATAAACCTCCAGTTAAAAGAAAACAAAGTACAGTGTTATCAAATACAAAACTGTCAGTTAAGTCATGAGAAAACAGTTACAGTGATGCCAGATACAAATATGTAACAACGACTAATATGTGGCCGATGTTGAAAGTTTTTCGATTTCATTCATATTGCTGTAAGCACTGAAGAAGGAAGCAGGTAAATTGTGGCTTGGGAAAGCACAAGGGTAGATTTTACATGTCTACCACGTTTTCACGGTCGAGTTACATAAGTTTTTGCAGCGTGTGATTAATGTTTGTGCGGAGGTATACCATTATACTGTATTAAGCTGGATTCGAACCCCCCAATGTTACGGAAAATGTAAAGTTGTGAATAAAGAGAAAACAACAGCGTAAAATTCAGGTTTTATTTTTATTGGTAATTAAAATAAACCAAAAAATTGCAAAGGATTGGGTCCCGCGATATTGACTGGGCTGCAACGCTCCGCCTATTCACAGGCGCTATCCCGCTACTGATCAACGTGGGAACTTTTGGCTGCTCCCTTTCGGGCCTCGCCCGGTGCGTTCCTCCTTGGACAACCTGGCCACTCCGGGCTCCCCTGGAATGCCCATATTGACGCCGAGCTTAGCGCGGACGCCCGATCGACATAGGACAGAGCGCCACAGAGCTCCCAATCTCACACCGTCCTCCAACCCAAGCCTCCAAGTAACTGGATTACAGGCGCACGCCACAACGCCCGGCGATACACGCAAAGCAAAACTGTCTATATAACGGGCAGTATACGCCCCACCCACCGTGATGACGTCATTTGATTGACATACAGCTGACCAAACCGGAAAGCATTGGATTAATAGAATGTTATGACTAAAAACGTATTTGAGGTAAGTTGCCCGAACCCTGTGGCCCAATGGGCAGAACAAAAACTATACCTGCCCTTATATAAAACACACTGCGACAGCGCGGGCCGTAAGAACGTAGTAGAAGTTTAATAACTATTACATCTGCGTCCCCCTAACCCACAATTCTACGTTTGTCTTCTTCAGATCTTGGAGCATAAACAAAAATTGCAAATGTGCCAATAGATAAATAAATCTTGTACAAATAAACCTCCAGTTAAAAGAAAACCAAGTACAGTGGTACCAACTACAAAACTGCCAGGTAAGTCATGAGAAAAAAGTTACAGTGATGCCAGATACAAATATGTAACAACGACTAATATGTGGCCGATGTTGAAAGTTTTTCGATTTCCTTCATATTGCTGTAAGCACTGAATAAGGAAGCAGGTAATTTGTGGCTTGGGAAAGCAAAAGGGTAGATGTTACATGTCTACCACGTTTCCACGGTCGAGTTACATAAGTTTTTGCAATGTTTGATAAATGTTTGTGCGGAGGTATACCATTATACTGTATTAAGCTGGATTTGAACCCCCAATGTTACGGAAAATGTAAAGTTGTAAAAAAGCAAAAACAAACAGCGTAAAATCCAAGTTTTATATTTATAAGTAATTAGCATAAACGAAAAAATTGCAAAGGATTGGGTTCCGCGATATTGACTGGGCTGCAACGCTCCGCCTATTCACAGGCGCTATCCCGCTACTGATCAACGTGGGAACTTTTGGCTGCTCCCTTTCGGGCCTCGCCCGGTGCGTTCCTCCTTGGACAACCTGGCCACTCCGGGCTCCCCTGGAATGCCCATATTGACGCCGAGCTTAGCGCGGACGCCCGATCGACATAGGACAGAGCGCCACAGAGCTCCCAATCTCACACCGTCCTCCAACCCAAGCCTCCAAGTAACTGGATTACAGGCGCACGCCACAACGCCCGGCGATAGAACAACCGCGAAACCTTCCATATAAAGCGTATTACACGCTCCACCCACCGGTGTGACGTCATATGATTGACAGCTGAGCAAGGCGGTCGACTTATCAGGGAAACAGATTAATCTGATGTTATAACTGAAGTGTGATTATTAGGCAAATGCTTGTTAAGAAGAAAATACGTTATTTTTATGTTTTTATAGGTCTTAAGACTATGTGACTTAATGGCCTGGATATTAAACATACGACAGTAGCTTTCTCAGACTTTGGCGACGCAGTAGGCCTATTCGTTTAGATCTTGAAGCAATGTAGACGGAATATGCAAAGATAAGAAAATAAATCCTGTACAAATATACAAGACTAACGATGGTTTTAATATATGCTCATTTTATTGTTTATAGAAACTCATTTTGTGAAAGTCACGAAAAATGTGGTGTGTCGTTTACAGCAGGCAGGAAACTGAACAGATGGTTACGAACCCAAGATGATGTCAAAGGAGCTCACTGAGTGTATAAACAGGCCCGGTGCTAGGAACCGCGGGGCCCAATTAGAAATGTGATGGCGGGGCCCCTACTCTTCATAGCAAAATTGATGGGTGTTTATATATCATACATACCAGTACATACAAACTAGAAAAAATATACATTTAATACTTGCTATAAAACAAATTAAAGGTAATGTGGATGCTTTATTTACGATATATTGTTTTACTTCCAAACATATATATTGTTTAGCAACCATATTTATTATGACGTAACAGGCGGACACAGAAATTGAATTTGACGTATTACGATGCATAACAAATTGATATTATGAGAAAGAATATTATTTCACTTTTTATTTTACGTTTCAGTAGTATTTTAAACCTCGTAATACAGAAAGACCCCGCTAGCGCGGGGCCCCTTCAAGGTGCGGGGCCCAATTTGATCTAATCGGTCAAATCGGCCTAAAACCGGCCCTGTGTATAAAATAACCAATTTGGTGTTCTTGATTTTAATTGTTACGTCTCAGCTTTGTGTTCAGAAAGTTGGAATTCTAGTTGTTTAACACCACAAAATCTGACAAAATTGTATCCATACTGTATCTACGACTATGCTGTGCTTTATAATTTTAAATTTAACCAAAAATCATATATGATATCGTTTTCTATAGTTTTCTTCTGTAATATTTTTTTAGCTAAGCGTTCAGGAATCGACATTACAACGACAAACTTTAAAATTAATTATTTTTCATTTATTTTATCGCTATTACTTGACTGTGTTTGTTACGAGACTGTTATACAAACTGTCATACACATATAACTAATTTAAAAGGATCAAAAGTCACATCCATCATTAGTAGTCACAATTGTAATTAGGATAGGATAGGATATTCATCTTTATCCCCGTGAATAGGAAAACCAAGGGGGTTAACACACGGGCAATCGTCAGATCACCTCGCCCCCATCGTCGGGTTACCAGAGCTATTGCAGTGTGTTGTATATGATAGACACGTTCCTTCAATTTCGTAGAACCCATTAATCCGCTGGGTTCAGGCAATGTCCGTAAAGTGCCTTGCCCAAGGACACAACCGACTAGCTAGCGACCAGTTTCGCACCTGCAACCTTTCGATTGAAAGGCGACGCACTTAACCGTTAGACCAACGGGCCAGACTTGTTTTAATAACACATGAATAAATACACAAATTCGAATTTTATTTCTCAATATTTATTGTTGCAATGTTTGGGTGATTATTGCACTAAATTACATCACAATAGTGTTGATTTGGTTAAATTGGCAGTGTAACATGATATTTCATTTGGAACTAGATGGAATGCAAGACACAGGTCAATAGAAATTCTACCACTATAACTACAAACCTTTTTTATTCACTATTCTATCACACAATCACAATTTGTTACAGTAAAGCTAAATATTACCGCAGGTAGATATATGGAACACATAAACACACACAAAGCATACTGTGAACCAATTTATACAATCTATAAAACTTCGCTAAAGGGTGTAAGCTACTATTATAATGCAAAGCATTCAGAGTCTAACACGTTTACTATATTTTTACATTATGTTTCAAAATATTTAGTGTGCTGTTATTATAACAGGCTGCAAATGAAAAAAAAAAAGGTTTCGGATTGTAAGGATACAAATACACTTTAAGCACCAAAATGTTTAACAAAGAGCTAGTTAGTTACTGTGCAACAATTCTTAAAACACCCTAGATTCAAACAACTGTTGGTTGTATACAATTTTCATGCTATTGTGCAGTCTTATCAAAGCATACTGTTAGACTTGTAGCACTAATAATACACATATTTCAACTTAATGTATACTTTGACCCCTAAATAGTGTCAATGTCAGATAAACTAATATATGATTGAGAACCTAACAACATACTAAGTTAAGATACCACTATATATATACACAAAATGCAGCATTTCTTCAAACGCCATTATTAGAATGAGATTTGAGATCTACCACCGGGTGGGGCCAACACCTTGGTAGATGGAACTGGACTTTGGTTGGTGTTGTTGATGTATTGGCCTGTATGGGTGGGTTGGGGGTTATGCTGGGTATTCGGTAAATGGGGTAAGATTAAATAATATCAATTTGGGAAGCAATTAATTCTGTTTTATAACTTTTTATCAGGTTACGCAAGGATATATGTTTATCCCTATTTCTTGTGGATAGAAGAATGCAGGAGTTATTCCATGGGCAATTGTTTAGACTGATTCGTGCCCACTAACGAGTTTCTGGGTTGTGTTTTAGACATTGCTTCTGTTTTAGTTCAACCGAGTAATCCACTGGGTTCAAGCAATAACCGATGGGAGCTTTGCTGTAGACATAAATGACTAAGTCAGTTGCTGATGTTATACTGGGTATTACATGTAAATGGGGGTATGATGTAAAAACGATTATATGTGCCCTCCTTCTCTGCAAGCGGGACCTCAACAGCCACTAAAACATGCAAAGTCAGCACATCATCTGATTATATTGCATTAATAGCTATGAAAAAACTGTAACAGAGCATTTAACAGAACCTTAAATGTACAAAAATCTTAGTACACTAAGCAATACAAAATCAGCGCATTTCTTATTTTTACTCTAGCATTTTCTATATTTACTTATTTTTTAAGTCCAAAGAGCTATCATTATTTTCAATTAAGATGATAATATTCGGCCATCATGAAAATGACCACAAGTGCTAAACACAGTTCCTGCCATCGTTCATCGAATGTACCAACCTGAAGTGTTGATTGATGTGGTGTGATGCATGTTTCGTATCGTAGGGGAATCCCCAGTTGCCTTGTTGATCTGATGAACTGGTCCTGGAATAAAGGTGAATGTTTAGAACGAGGCTGGGTAAAAAGGTATGTTATCTTATAACCGCTTGTCTATTAATATATATAAATCTATACTCACACATTCTATTGTAAGAAACCTATATTAAGAGAAAAATCTAAAAAGATTTTTACATGGTTACGGTTAAATAACCTCTAAAGGAAACCAAGTGTTAGAGAAAGTTATCGCCAGATACCTTGTGCCTGCAATTAAGTTACTGCTCCTATTGCAGTGCATTATTTATATTACTTCAATTCTTCCAAATAATCACCTTGGAAAGGTTCCCGCTCCACCTTGCTTGGATCATAGTTCTCCTTGCGCTTGTTAATTCGGTTGTAGACGTATTTGCAGAAGGGTTTGCTGTAAGAGACATTGTGTGATAATATTCCAGTGAACTGTTAAAATATATAAGTAAACCAATAAAGAGAGGAACTAGGCCTATATCTTTTTATTTTAGAATTTAGTTAGATTTTTTTCTCTCTACTGTACACCACCCACAACAAATCAACACACTGAACACTTTGCAAAACTAACACCAAATCACAACAATAAACAGTATAGAACACCTACTCTAAATCATCACACTAAACATGTAAAACACATACCGTGGAACAAACTTTCCGTCCCCACCAGACACCGTGAACTTATTGTCTTCAGCCTCGTACACCACCTTCCCTCGGCTAATCGTGCACGAGTTGACCCCGTGACACACAAGGCCCTCGAAGATGTTGAAATCTACAGCCTGGTGGTGCGTCTTGGCTGAGATGGTTCTGTGTGTGGAAGGGCGGGTATTATAAATATATATTGCTGTGGTTAAATCATGGTAGTGACAAGACAGGTTCTTGTTTCAATCTTCACCCTGGTAAAAGATTTTTACCCACTTTTCTGCACAGTTATGCTGTTGGGCAAGAGACACTATTTGCCCTATCCAATAAAATATGTATAAAGAACACACTCCATTAGCTCATGATATTTGAGAGTGGTCTTTTGATATTTTAGGTTTTCCTGATGTAATTTGAAAATCGATGAGCTTTGCATTGCTTTTAATTTTTGTACAACCAACTAAAATTTTGGAAATGTCCATTAAAGGATACATAAACTAGCAGCGTAGCAGGCTGTTGGTTTTGAACACACAATCTTCCGGTGGAATAAACAAAGCCCATGTAAAGCGTTGTGTTCTTTAATTAACATAGAACCAAGGTCAAGTTTATAAAAAAGGAAAAAATAGCAAAACTACTTTTTTATAATGATCCAATTTAAAATAATGATTCAAATCTAAAAATTAAACAGTTAAAACAAGCCAGGGTAATAAACTCCAACCTTGTAGCCTCAGCATCCCATATAATGATATCCGCATCAGACCCAGGGGCTATCACCCCCTTCTGGGGGTAAATGTTGAAAACTTTGGCTGCGTTGGTGCTGGTGACGGCCACAAATCGATTTTCGTCCATTTTGCCACTCACTACTCCTTTCTGGCAAGTAAATTTAGAAAGTTTAATACAAATAGAGATATACTGGTACTCTGTAATATAAATAGAAATATATTATGAATGGAGATATATTGGTGGGGTACAAATGCTATTTCATTGTGTTAAATAGAATAGAGACATTGCTGTTATTTGGTTTTTATCTTATAACATTCCACCAAAGGATCTAACTCAGCCTACCTAGTTTCATAGGCGGATAGTTTTAAAATGTCGCAGGGTTGCGAATGCAACGAGTAGATGGGTTCGGCGGCATTCTTCCCCGGAACTTTTTGTTCATTTTAACACTTAAATTAGACGTTTTAAATGCGTTTACGCCCGTTTAAATAATGTCTGATTTAGAATGGAATACATGCTTAGGTTGCTATAGGTTAAAATAATTAAAATGTGTTTCATTTCCGCTTTCTGCGTCACCTTTATTTACTTGCCCTTAAAAGGTCAACCCTAATCTGCACTCTTCGATAATCCGCCGATTAAAGGAACAAATACCGCCACGAGTTGCGGTTGCGTACTAAAATCCAAACATTTGAAGAAAGCGTAATTTAGTCAAGGTTCAGATTTCGAGATATAAATATTTCTAGAATTGGTTTAAACGACCATTGTGCGATTTGTTCTATTAATAATTATGATCGGGTCTAATAGGTTATTATGATTCTGTTTATTTATGCGATGGTTTTTTTTAAACGGCCACGTTACGTTACGATACGTAGTATAACTTTGGTTGTAATAAGTAATATTGAGTTAAAAATCAAACAATCAAAGTGTGAATGGTTGCGCATATTACGTTGACAATCAAACAATCGACGTGTGAATGGTTGCTTATATTACGTTGACAATCAAACAATCGACGTGTGAATGGTTGCTTATATTACGTTGACAATCAAACAATCGACGTGTGAATGGTTGCTTATATTACGTAGACAATTAAACAATCGACTGTTGTGAATGGTTGCTTATATTACGTAGACAATTAAACAATCGACTGTTGTGAATGGTGTTATGTATAATTGAAGTTTATAAACTAACTATGCCCATATGTTTTGTTGCTGGCACACAATGCGTTAAATAGAAACAACGCAATTACGACAAATTAAATGTGGTCGGTAAAGTAACCTTTCGAAATAATAATGAATGCGGCAACGGTTATAACTACAAGTGGTCTAACGTAAAATTCATGGAGTTGCCAAAAATATTTAAAACGTTCAAAAACGTTTTTTTTAATAATCGAACTTTGGCCTCCAACTTCCAAGGGTTGCCTGGCAACCCTGCAACCCCGGAACTCGCCGCCCCTGCCTAGTTTATATAATGGGAAACCCAAAAAAAAATTCAAAAAAAAAGACAATAGCAGAGAATCACAAAGATTAAAAAGTACAAATCAGCAAATAAAATGCTGTAAATTTAAATCAAATAAATGGACAATTTAACTTGGTAAATAATCTTCACAGTGTAAAATGCTATGGTATGATTTCACTTGTTATGTTAATAATATATCAAACAACAAAACATTCCAAGAGTTTGCCAACCAAACCCACCTCCCAAATCACCGACATTCTGTCCTCAACCCCATTCACCCCGTTGGGAATTTTTGCAAAGTTGTCTTTGCCGAGAGCTTTTTGTGAGGAGTTGAAGGTGCAGTTGTCGGTTCCAGTACATTCCAAGTCTCCACTGAAATAGGATACTTATTATAACACGACTAATTAGGATTAAGATTACCTCGTGTCCACAGTACTACATTAGTGTTCATTATTTCAACATTACAGGTGATATTAACATTACATTGTGTCTACAGCACTGTTAAGTATTTTAAATTACTTCAATTTTTTATTCAATTAAATTCACTGAATTGAGACAGACAACATAGCTTCAGTGCACAAGATTTGGTCATAAGGACGCACACACCCTTACTAATTTAATTACCAACCAAGCAGAACTTTAAAAGCAAATTACGAAGTTCAAGTTACTAAGTTTAAAACAGTTATCCAATCATAACATACTAACTTGGCTAGCAGATCCATGAGATATCCTGGGGTGGTTGGGTCTGGGCGTAGAGGAGGTCCCATCACATGCCCTGCAGCGTGGCGCCAACATTTGTGCCAGTAGTTGGTCCCATCTGTGCCCAGACTTGCCGCTATCGGCTCGCCAAACACAACGTTTCCTTGCTTGCGTGCTTGGACTATTACATCGGCAGAAGACTTGCTCATCACATGTACGATGTACATCGGACAGTTCAACTGGGAAATTAGAAATCATTTTAAAGTTCGTTAAATTTTTGGACGACAAGGTCACTCCCTAGGGCCTTAAAAACCTCGGATTTTTAATTTGTCAGGTTCTTCCAGTTTTGGCCATAAATCGTGGTATTGGGAATGAAATAGAACCCTCTATAACTGCCATGCCCACCTCAGACTACTACACCAATCTTGCCCACTGCAAACATTTAACCCACTGTATCTCTTAACCTACTATATACACCTTAGTTATTACACCTAACATCACCAATCTTACCTGCTATAACCTTCTTAAGCATTAAACCTATGTTACCAACTATATCTATTCAACTACTACACGCACCCAAACCACTACAACCACTTACCCGATTGGCGATCATGATAGCTCTTCCAGTAGCTTCAGCCTCTACATCTTCCGGCCGACATAATGCATGACCCTCTGGCCCTGTGATCCCTAGATTCAACATCCTCTCCTGTTCCTACAAGTTGAGGAGGCTATTACGAAAGCACCAGTATAGGGACAGTTGTAAATTGCAGTCAGGATATATAAAAAAAAAGCTCAAAGCGAAAATTTTGATTTGACATTATTTTAAATGTATGTATTTGCTGTTTCCACGAAAAGAAAATTACCAATTTTGTGTGAAAATAAGTAATAATGCTTTCACCATTTGATTCACGATTTGAATTTCAAGACAAATCTAATAAAAAGGCGTCGACCATAGACATATCAAATTGACATAAAAAAGAGGGTAGGCTGAAGGTTAAATGTGTCTGGTCAATAACAGAGACAGTACACACTTCTCCAGTGCATAAGAGGCCCTTTTTATAAACAATTGATTTAAAAACAAGAGGATTTCATTTGAATTAGGCAAACCACTACATAATCACCAACTCACATGTTGAATCACATGTCCATTTTCAGCGTGCATCATTGCAAGTGCACCAAGCTCACGGCAGTTCTTATAAACCTCATACAGCTCACTATCGTCCAACATAAACACGTCCTTGTAAGCCATGAACATTTTGAACGAGTTGATTCCTCTGTTCTTTGCCAGCTCAGCCATTTCCGATTTCACCTTAAACAAAAACTTTATGAACTCTAAATGATGGGGGAACAGGCCTTTTATGGCCTACATTCCTGGTCATGGCGCTTCCTTGGAAGAGCCCACACTATTGTAATAATTAATAATAGACCGGATTAATGAAATTAAGTTTTGGTGTTCTGTCAGCCAATATACCATTTCCAGCACTGGGAAAGCCAATTTACTTGTGTATGTTTGGCATTACAAACCTACTGCATCAATTAACAGTATGAAATAGTTAATACAACTGTGTTTTGCCAATTAATTTTTGTTTTTCACTGGTACAACAGTATATTAACGTTGTAATGTTTTGTCATTATTATTAATTTTATTATTTTTATATTTTTATATTATGAAGGATGCAACTGAAGTTCAAATAATAGGTAAGAGTTCAGCCAATCCACAAATGTTATATGACTATAGCCATACCAGCATTACTAGTCAATTATAAGTTTATTTGCTTGTGGATATTATAAATTCCCAAGCGTATAATTTGGGATTGTTTTGGAATATGTTTAATACTAACCTTTATGTGACCAAACTTAATCTAATATTGCACAGATAGTAAATAAAAAATCCACACACAGTGCTTCCCTGTAATGCAGAGATAATGGAAAGAAAACACTGAATAAATATTTAGAATAATGGTCGCAGAACATTAAAAGCCAATTAGGTTATTAAGTCAATTTACAGTTTAACCCTCCAGCAATACTTATGTTTGCATTTAATACTTCAAAATGGTCTGGACAAATTGACAAACAATAGTGGCTGGTTAACATTTACGATTCGTTGTTAAATGTACTTCAAATTCTTTGTGGTTACAAGCCTTAAACAACCAGAAAACAACTGTTATAGTTTATAGTAATGATATAATGTGTACAGTGTACATTATGAACAGCTTTACTCTTGTGCCGGAATATTACCGATGGGATATCACATTTAAACTATGGTAGCCATACACTGATTTTGCCGGGGGTGTAAAATAGCATTGCACCAAATTATGGTGTTGCTGTATATGTGTTTTATATATTGATATATTGGTATATTTGTCAGTTGTTTTATTTGTGACTAAATATTTATGTTTAAGTCATCTTATCTAACTGATGAGTTTTTATCAAGGTTTAAATACGCAATTTGCAACCCTTATTGTAGATGTGGGGACAAAAGCAAATTGTAATTGGAATGTTTTAAAACAAACAAACTTCTAACAAATGGTGCCGTGACACACCAAACAAGCTGATGGGCTATAATCCTTCGTGTAAATATATGTATGTTTTAGGAAAAGAACTGCAAACTGTAATTAACAACTTATAAGTGTTCATAACGGGTTAAATTTAAAAAAAAATATAAACTACTTTTTCTTGTTCATTTCCAATGACGTTCATGACAGAAATTATCAAATTTGTTTTTTACAAAGTAAACAAAAAAATAATATTTAAAAAGATGGTAATACAAGATTGCTAATTGTTTTCTTCTAATTAATATAAAGTCTCTTTTCTGTCCTGATATTAAAGCCAGATTATCCCACACAATGACATTATACGGACCTGGTTTCGAAGGTTTTTAGTAGAATCCTGTATTATGTTTAATTAACCATTCTGCTGAGAAATCATTTAAACATTTTTACCAAGTAAGAAAATTAATTATAAAGCTGATTCCTCACCTGAGGGCTCCACCAAGTTACAGCGATATGGAAAGAATAGTCGCAACAAACTTTCGGGTCGGCCCAACCCCTCCACTTGTCATATGCTTCAATCAACGAAACACCTTTCTGGTCGAGCACGAAGTCGATGATCATCGTCGTTCCTCCCGCGATTGCGGCTTTCGTACCGACATAGAAATCATCAACAGCCTAAAAAATGTACTTTCCACAGATTTTGGCATTTTCTATTGTAATATCAAAATCATTTAATAATTTTAGTCAAACTTACAAAAGTGCCCATGAATGGCAGTTGCATGTGAGTGTGGGTGTCAATACCTCCTGGCATCACCAACTTCCCACTCGCATCAACCACACGAGTTCCTCCTGGAACATCCAAGTTTTTCCCAACCTAGTTATATTATAACATTATATTGTATCGTGATGTCATTTTTCATGGTCTGATGACCGTTGCACTAAAATGTTAGAAAAAAATAATGTAATAGTTTTTTAAATGGACAATATTTATACACAGATAAGAAATTTTTAACAGATCTGAATTTATTAAAAATGAAGATTTTAATGGGTTATAATTTTATACAAACAAAACAATTATCAAAAAACTGTTTTGTCTAAAAACACATGTTTTTTACAAAGTAATATAATTATTGTGTGATGTTCTCATACTACACAGCATTAACCAACCATACACAAATTCGAACAAAAAATAAGAATATGCTAATCACCTTAACAATCAAACCATTCTCAATATACACATCTGCATCTACAGAGCAATCGGCGTTGACTACTCTTCCACCTTTGATATGCAACCTGTTGTGAGATGCCCCAACCGA